>VDFB02214820.1:0-15560 GCA_007258455.2 Sequoia sempervirens | reverse complement strand
ACTGCAAGCTCTTCCAAGAAGCAAGGTAAAAATCATTTTGAAATTCAATCAATTCTTCATAAACCTAGTCTTATTTTCAATGATTTGCCTTTCTAGGGTTACCACCAGATAGAGGGTTTGAACATTTCATTGAGTTAAAACAAGGTTCCAAACCTATAATTACTAGTCCCTACCATCACCCAAGGATTTATAAGGAGTAGATAGAGAAAATCATCCAGGAGCTTCTTGACTTGCGGTTCATAAGGCCTAGCTCTAATCCATTTTCCTCTTTTGTAGTTTTGATGAAAAAGAAGGATGATACAATCAAAATGTGCATAGATTATAGAGATTTACATAAGAAAACCATTAAAAATATATATCCCATCCCAAGGATAGATGAACTTATTGATGATTTGCATGGAGCAGTTTATTTTTCAAAAAATGTTCTAAGGTCTGGATACCACTAAATCCACATGAGGAAAGAGGATGTTGAGAAGACTGATTTCCGATGTCACTATGGTCATTTTGAATTTCTTATCATGTCATTTGGTCTCACAAATGAACTAGAAACCTTCCAATATTGCATGAATAAGGTTTTCAGTAGGCAGCTCAGAAAATTTGTTTCAATGTTCTTCAATGATTTATAGTAAAACTTGGAAGGAGCATTTGGAACATTTGGATACAATTTTGGGTATCTTCGAGCATCAATATTTTTTAGATAAATTATCTAAATTTTAATTTGGGTTGACTGATATTTTGTATTTGGGACATATCATAAGCTCACAGGGAGTGCACATTGACCCACAAAAGATTCAAGCTATCAAAGATTGGCCTTCGCCCACCAATCTTACTTAGTTGAGAGAGTTCTTAAGGTTATGTAGTTACTGTAAAATATTTTTCAAAGGTTTCTCTTAGCTTGCTGCCCCCTTGACTGATTTTACTAAGAAAGGAGGTTTGTTTGGATCAAAGAAGCTCAAGGTACACTTGAAAAGCTCAAAAATATAATGAGATCATACCCAATGCTTGCAATTCTTGATATTTCTCTTCCATTTGTTGTTGAATGTGATGTATCTAGGGAAGGTGTTGTGGTTGTCCTAACTCAAAAATCACATCCAATAGCTTTTGAGAGTACAAAACTAAACCAATTGGAAAGAGGGTACTCTATTTATGACAAATAAATGTTGGAAATTATGCATGCACTAGACAAGTTCAAGGAATATCTTGTTTGTGGGAAGCTTATGGTTAAGACTGATCATAATAGTCTAAAATTATTTTTAAATCAAAATGATTTGAATGATTTCCAACAAAAATGGGTGAGTAATTTGCAAGCTTATTATCTTGAGATTGATTATATTAAAGGGAAGAAAAATGTAGTTGATTCTCTTTCTAGGAAGCCCTCTCTGTGTTCTATTTGTACTATCACTGTTGATTGGAAAATATCCATAATTTTAGAATATGTTAAGGATTCATTTGATTCTAACATCTTGGATGAGAAAGTGGAAGATGACAGGCACACCATTTTTTATGGATTAATCTATTACAAGAACATGATATAGTTGGTGCAAGGGTCCAAAATTAAGAAGTTGAAAAAATTTCATGATACCCCTTTAGCTGGCCATCAAGGGTATTATAAGACATATAGGAAAATACGAGAGAGGTTTTCTTGGAAGGGAATGAAAGAGGAAATACTCAAACACATTAGAGAATGTATGGTTTGTTAGAAAAACAAGGGCGAGCAGATTTTTTCCAGTTGGGTTACTTCAACCACTTCCAAATCCTGAGCACAAATGTGAAAGCATCTCTATGGAATTCATCATAGGTTTTCCTAAAGAAAAAGGTAAATATTATATATTTTTGGTGGCTGATAGATTGAAAAAATATGCATATTTTTTCCTATCACATTTGAATTTAAGGCATCCCAAGTAGTGGAATTATTCTTTAGAGAGAGTTTTAGATTACATGGTTTGCCAAGGAATATTGTTAGTGATAGGGACAATAGGTTTCTTATCTCTTTTTAGAAGGATTTGTTTTATTTGATAGGCACAAAACTCACCCCTAGCACAAGCTATCATCCCCAAATGGATGGGCAAACAAGAATTGTCAACAAGTGGATAGAAGGATATTTAAGGAATCATTTTTCACATCAGCAAGGTGTTTGGGTGAAATGGTTACATTTAGGGGAATATTGTTATAACACATCATATCACATGTCCATTGGAATGTCTCCCTTTTAGTCTCTTTATGGTTATGATTCTCTCTTTTCTTTATTTATATTTCTTTTAGATAGTAGAGTCCCTGCAACAAATGACTTTTTCCAGCAAAGTAAAGAGATTCTAATGTCTCTCAAAGATAATTTGCACCATGCTCAAAATCAACAATTTTTTTATGCAAATAAGAAGAGAACGAAGAGAGTGTTTGAGATTGGTGATTTGTTTTTTGTAAGGTTGCAGCCATTTAGGAAAATTTCACTAAAGAAAAATAGAGCAAAAAAACTCAAACCATAATTTTATGGACATTATAAATTCATCAGGAAGGTTGGGGAAGTAGCCTATGAGCGAGAGTTGCCACCGGGTTGCAAAATACACAATGTTTTCATGTTTCATGCTTGAATAAAGTGGTGGGATAGCAAGTTGTGAATTATATTGTAATGCCACCTTTAGATGGTGGGGGAAAGTTGATCTTGATACCTAAAAAGGTTTTGGAAACAAGAGAGAAAAAGTTAAGAAATAGAAGCATCACCAAGCACTTAGTCAAGTGGAAGGATTTTCCAATTGAAGATACAAAATGGGAAGGGTCAAAATTTATCAACCATCCAAATATTCATTGCTTAAGGACAAGAAATCTTTGGTAGAGAGGACTTGTCATGTCCCCTTTCTAAATTTATCACTTTCTATTTATAAGAAGCTCAATTTCCTAAAATAGTAAGTCAGGTCCTGCAAATGAACCGATAAAGTTAAATTTTCAAATTGAATTAATTGAATTATTCTTGATGGGAAATTAACAAATATTCATAAATTAATATTGGGGTCCAAGGTGGGTGTGGCTTTTTGGGAAAAGGCAATTATCTATGATTTGGTTTTAATGGTGCAATTAACAGTTCATTTTGGAAATTTGGAGTGGAGTGTTTAATAGTGGTTTAATTAATAGCTTTGGGAGTTGCAACCTTGGCATGTAAGATTCCTCACTTGAGCATGCTATTTTGGGAGCCCATGTTTGTTGGAAATGAGTTTCATATTAATCATTTTCCTCTCAAGAGTTCATTCATTCTATGCTTATGTTTTCCTTAACAAGTTGTGGCTTCAGAGGCTGATAAACCGTTGTAGGAAGAATCTACAAGGCTAGTAAACAAAATGGATTGAGGATCAACTAAAGTGGTTTCCATATCTCCCAAGAGCAATTTCATCTAGAATTTATAGTAGTGTTGAAAGTCCATAGTTTTGGTATTTATTTTGTCAAATAGTTATAAAATTTTTGTTGTTTGGAGCGCAAGAAGCTTTGGTATTTCTGAATGTATTTTTTAGCAGTAAATATATATTAGAAGCATTTCTATCATATATTTTTCTGTCCAAAAAGTTGATGTGTTTAAGAGCTGTGGAGTTTTCGATTTTTAGTGGTACAGTTAGAGCTTCTAGATTTCAGGTTTCTTTATGCATATTTGCAGCAGATGTGTAGTTGTTAGCTGACATGTATTAACAACAAAAATGATGCAAATCCATATTTAAATTTGTAATGAAGCTCTCCTCAATAGTTGTTTATAATTCAATCATAGTTTGAAGTTGTTTGATGCATTTTCCCCTATACCCAATTTGCTTTGTTGTGATGATTTCCAATATAAATTCGAAATATTTAATCAAGGGATATTACAAAGAGAGTAAGATTTCATTATAGAAAATTATTCCAAGTGACACAAGTTGCATTAGCTTGTATAGAAGGAAAATTTTGAAATACAAAGTAGCAACATGGTGGAATGAATTTCCTTGATCCCAATTTTCCATTAAATCTACTAAGGCTTAGATGATGGATAATGCAAAGGAAACAAAATGTAAGATAGAGGTGACAACTTAATCTTTGGTTGCATAGATCTTTGAAGTTCCTAGGTAAGTAGATTGTTATTTCTTATCCATCCTCTATTACTCTATAATTTAAGAATATCATCCAAACTAATTCCTCCAATAATTATGAGGGATTAGGTAAGTTGCAATAAATAGTAAAAGTTACAAGTGTTACTAATTTGGATTCTAATATGAAGAAAAATATTTAGTATTTTTGTTAACTTCAAAAGGAGAAATAGGTTTCTAAAGTAAAAAATATGAGTAAATTTTTTACTATATATAGTATTTAAAATGTAGCATAGAAATATGTTCTAATTTCACTAAATAATTGGGTGTAGGTTACTACATTATAGAATCTATTCTTAATTTTACAAATGTTTCATTTCACCTTTGTTAGCATCCTTACCTAGGGAGGAGAAGGATGAAGTTAAAGGATGGAAATAAGTACACAAATAGAAGAAATATTAGAAAATGTTAAATCTTGGGAATTATAGTAATATGGCGCAATGTATCACTACAAAAGAGTATGATTTTAATATATATACTATAGGTAAATTTATCTCAACCTTGCATTCTAGTTTCCATTTTAATACATTTTGTATGCACTTGCTATTTCTTCTTCTAGTGCTTTTATCTTTTTGTGGGAGCGTTGGTGTTTCATGTCAAGGATGACTAGATTTCATCTTTAGTGAATTTTTTGCCTCACATGAGGATGTAGGTGTCCACTTTGAGGTGCAACAATTTGGTCATGTATCAACATCTTATGTTGTGTGCAAATGGTCATCATGATGAGAATTATATATGATAAATACTATGATACATGTAAGAGAATGTAAAAATGTGAGGTTAAAAGAATATTGAACAATATTATGGTAGGTGTAGACACTTGCCATGAAGCATCTTTGGATGCTTGAATGAAGACAAATTGGGGTAGCCAAGCTTGGATGGTCAAATATGACATGTATGACAATGTAAGGGATAATGCTAAAAATATATATGAGGATTTAGGCATTGGAATTCATTATCTAGGTTTGATTGCCATACCTCCTATGGTATTGTTTTAATGCTTATCTTAAGTTATTCATGGTTTCCAGTTTCCTATTCACCTATTTATTTGGGTGTTTGTGTTGAGATATATGAGAGTTTTTCATTACAAGGTTATGTTGTGGATTTCCTCTAGAGAAGCAAGATATAGATCTTGATGTTAAGGATCAAAGACTACAAATTTATTGTAACATATTTTTGTTGTAAATCAAAACATTGGTTTGGCACTTTAGAGTATAGGGTTTTTTTACTCAAAAGGGTTTTCCCCATGTAGAAATTTAAAATTAGTGTCTCTTCTCTTTTGCATATTCATCTTCTTTCTTGTTCTTAGATGTGTTAATTTACATGTTATGTTACTAAAATTACTTAGGATGGGAATCTTCATTGCTTTTCCTCAAAGAGTTAATGTTGGAAATGATTTGTGTCCTAATTTTTCTTTATGGAATGGACGTGTGCACTTTGTATCAGGCAATGTTGGTTAAGAAAATTAAATGGTACTAGAAGGTGCATACTAGGCTCATTTTTCTTTACACAAACTATGGTGATTTCTTTTTCATATTTAAGATATTTAATTAACATATACATGCTTGTAAATACTAAATTCTCTTAGATACATGATCATTCTGGGATTTATGTACACCTCAAAGTGATTAAACAATATTATGATGAAATTACCATATCCCGCACAATTTTCCATTTAATTTTTATTTATCATATGATATTCAATATCTAAAGTATCTTAAAAAATTAACTCATTAAACACTAAATATAGAAAAAATGAATTTACAACCATGACCGATGCTGTCTAATAAAGCATGTAACTACTATTTAGCTCTTAATATCTTTGAATTTGTCATCTAATCTTAAATTGTAATAATTGAATATCTATTTAATTATGTATTAATTAGTCTTAATTTATTTGCCCTTAAAATAGATATTATTACAAATAACAGTGCGTTGAGATTTTATTTCACTTTTTAATTTTGATGGACTTTACTACTAAAAAGCAGTGCTGAAATGAAATTGCCTCGTGCCTTTAAATATTAAATATTAAGAACAAGCTAAATCGGAAAATTGGCATAGGTACGATAATTTCACCATTACAAGATACAAATTAAAAATCCACCCTTTAATGTGTGTTTAATCGTGATTAAAGCCAAGATCGAATTTTTTTTCGACATTCTAGAAACGTTGAAATTCTTTCCAAGCAAGAACACGGAAAGTTCATCTCCTCCGTTCATTGCACCTCTTTGTTAACTTACAGTCTTTGCAAACGAAACTACTTTTAATATCATAAAGTTTGTATTTCTGAACTAAATTACTTTTCTTTAGATTTTAAACTTCACAAATTTATTTTTCTTCTTTTAATAAAATCATCTCGAAGACTTGTCAGCGTTGAGGGTAGGTATTCGCATATTCTTCTGTTGATGCCCAGCCAATCATGCGCTCTGCTATTTACTTCGAGGCGGCTTTCCATTCGTTAACATCTTTTTGTTGTTATTGTTGTGATGATTGAGTAGCCGGTTTTGCTCAAAAGAAATATGGTTGTGGTTCGCTTTGTAATTCTGTCTGTTTGGTATTTTACTGCTGCAAAATGTGTTGCAGGAAAGGCGTGGTTCGATGAATGCGAGTTACCATTCTGATGGTTTTCAGATCACATGCAGGAAAGACAAACATAGTGGGATGCCTGCTCATCTTGAGCTTTGTAGGTACTCGGTCTTGTAGATAATTTTACTCTTTGCAAAATTCATGATTGTTGTGATGATTGAGTACCCGGATTTACGCAAACAGAAAATGTTGTTGAAAACGCAAATTCATTGCGGAGTCGTGGTTAGCTTTGTAATTTGTGTTTGCTTGGTGGGCTTTACTGCTGCAAAATGTGTTCCAGAAAAGTGTGGTTCGATGAATGTGAGTTACCCTTTCTGGATCTACAATCCTGATTGTGGATACCCTGGTTTTCGTGTCAAATGCATTAAGGACGAAGATACGGGCATGCTCTCTCTATTGTTTAGAGCTTCTGTAGGTAATTCTACTGGTCTTGGTCTTATAGATGATAATTCTACTGTTGCAAATCTTGATGATTACTATTTCAAGATTATAAATATCGATTATGAGGGTCACCTCATCATAAATTCTTCATCTATCAAGGCCTACTCGTGTGATTCAGGCGATGGTGCTAGAAACTACTTTGAGCTACCTTCAAGCGGGCCTTTCACTCTTTCCAGGTCCAATAGGTTGGTCGTTATCGGTAACGCAACATTCGGTACCTTGAGTTTTGGGACTTTGGGAGAGGCGAGATGTGTAGCAATGTTCCTTCAAATTAGTGAACCATACTGCCGCTATGGCTGTTGCGAAATTCTCTTTCCAGATAATTTTCCCTTTGTAAATTTCACTGGCGGAGGAGAGGACACTTGTGGCTTCTCCACCATAATGGACCCATCCACATTCACCATCGTCAACAATGAAACAGACCTCTTTTATGGAGAGGGCGCTTATTATGGTCTCCGCCTTAACTGGGGCATCGGCCTCTCGAACTGTTCGGAGGCTAAAGCAACGAGCGATTATTCTTGTTCCATCCATGCAGAATGCCTTGACTCGCCTTCAGGAAAAGGGCACGTATGCAAATGTCTCCCTGGATATGTAGGAAATGGTTACATCAATGGCACTGATTGCACAGGTAAGACCTTAGAACTTCTCTTAATTATAACCATGTTTTCTGTTTTATAATCATCTCTCTTTAAAATCTCAAAGATCTTAACCACAATGCTGATGAATCTTCAGATCTAAACGAATGTAACCATAAAAACCTGTGCGTTGGAACAAAGGAAGGGGGAATATGCCACAATTTGGCAGGTTCCTACAACTGTTCATGTGCAGAAGGATATGTGGGAGATGGCTTTAAAAATGGGTCACGATGCATGCGCAGAACTTCGAAGCCCTTTGTCTTTCATGCAATCATAGGTAACGAAATATTTAGTATACTGGCTTTGTTTGTGTTACTTCTTTGCCTTAGAATATTTGAGAACTATATTTTTATTTCAACGTCTGGGAAATACACAGGTTCCGTCTCTTCGTTTGTACTTATCTGTTCAATAGCGTCTCTTTTGGTTTGGTGGGTAAAGAAACTCCACCTGAAACAAGTGGAGGCCAAGTATTATCAGCGGTTGCAGCAACACATATCTTCCACAGGGGGGAGGGGAAGTCTCAAAATTTTTTCTGCCAAAGAAATGGCAAGAGCTGCTAATAATTATTCAAATGAAATGGTGTTGGGAAGTGGTGGCTTTGGAACTGTGTTCAAAGGTACTTTATTAGATGGTACTCTTGTGGCCATTAAAAAGTCCAAGCAAGCTTTAAATCTGGAGGATGACCATGAGTTTCTTAATGAAGTTACAATTCTGTCTCAAATAAATCACAAAAATATAGTTAAATTGTTAGGTTGCTGTATCCAAACTAAATTCCCATTGTTGATATCTGAATTTGTTCCGAATGGAACACTCTTTGAGCATTTACAGTCCAAAGAAGGGTGTTTGTCTTGGCTGTCACGTCTACAGATTGCAATCGAGACAGGAGAGGCTTTGGCATATCTACATTCTGCAGCATCTCAGCCCATTTTCCACCGAGATGTAAAATCATCTAATATTCTTTTGAATGAGAGACTCTCTCCCAAAGTTGCAGACTTCGGGATTTCTCGTCTCATTTCCACTTCCAATAACACACATGTCACCACTTTTAATATAATTGGCACAAGGGGTTACTTAGATCCTGAGTACTTCCAAACGTATCAACTCACAGATAAAAGTGATGTATACAGTTTTGGTGTAGTCTTGGTTGAGCTTTTAACAGGTCTCGAACCAATCTCTTTAGAAAGGGACAGCAAGGAGATGAGTTTATCTAGTTTGTTTTTGTCAAAGCTCAACCACAACCGCCTCACAGAAATCTTGGATAACAAAGTATTGGAGGGAAACTTGCAACAGATGGAAGAAATGGCACAGATAGCAAGAGAATGCCTTCATTTGCAAAAGAAGAACAGACCATCAATGAAAGAGGTAGTGGAAGAACTTGTTTGGATAAGAGGTGGCACAAGAAAGAAAAAATTCCATTACAGCATAAATTGTGAGGATGCAATATTTGAGAAGACATGCATTTCCAAAGAAGCATCCCAAATGTCATACAAATTTAGGAGTTACAGCTTTCCATCTACAATTAGGAGTATGCCGAAAGAACCGTTCAGTGTTCAGTGCACAAGTTCAGATGTCCAACATACATGAATGATCAAGGAGAGGAGATGATAAGGCTTCAGCTTTAGATTAGAAATAATATTTGATTAGTCAGTAGAATAAAATATTATGTTGCCTATTTATTTGTTTTGTAATTAAAAAAAATTGAAAAGTTTTTATGATGCTTGATTTATATATTCTTTCAGAAAATGCTGTTAGTGTAATTAATATTTAATTACGCTTGCATAAGTTTACTTAGGCATTATTTAATTCCTAGGTTATAGGTTTTCATCTTTATCTTATTGAGCCATCTTGTTGCTCAAGATAAGATTAGGGTTAGGCTTCTTTGCTTCTTTATAAAGCAAATCTCATCTTGTAATTATTTGTCTTTTCAAATATATCAAATTGCATGTTTTTATGCAATCTCTGCTTTTTCATTTTCCTCTTCTGTGGAAGGAATATTTTGGTTTGCAATCAGATCTTGGCTATTCTAACATGGTATCAGAGCCTCGATTCGCAGCCCCTTCTCAGCATTTTCGGAGGAACACAGTGCAGAGCTTGTTCGAGGTCCCTCGAGGGTTTCAATCCTTGAGTACATTTATACAGCGTCTTGGATCAGATCGGGGTTTTCCGTTGGATTCAGAGCACTGTAAAAAGTCAGAAATGGCTTTCATTTTATTCATTTTCGTCACCGATTGCCAGATCTGCGAGGGTTGTAAGATCGGTGATTTATCTGTTAGATTTGGGGGTCGCCTGATTTTCGGAGCACTTTGGGCCCAAACGGACCTCGCCGTTGGATTCGCAGCGCCCAAAAACCCCCATTTTCATATAAAACTTGTCCGATTTGGGGAAAATCACCGAGGCAAAATTTACCCGAGGTCAGACGGCTCGTGCACACACAATTCCCCACGAGGCACGGATTTCAAAAACAAAAATATTAAAACAAGTTTTTGCCGAGGGTTTGCGCTGCCAAGACAAATGTGCAAGGTCAGCCTCGGTACCGCCGTGACCATCACGTCAGCCTCGCAACCATCCGGCCTGCCTAAGCCCCCGAGGGCTCTTCTATGCATAGCCGGTCCTTGAGGACCGGGCTACTCCTGTACTCTTCAGGCCCGGCCAGCTCGTGGTGGCATGGTGACCGTGGAGCTTCGATCCGTGACTGCTGCCAGCCCCTAGTCCACCCAAAGGACTGTGGGTTTATTTTTTTTAGCCCCTATATTTCAAGGGGCTAAATTGCACATTTTGGAGCAGTTTACGGAAACGTGCATAACTTTCACATACGGTGTCATTTTTTTGCAAACAAGATATCGTCGAAAAGCTATTTCCGAGCTCTACACAATGGTGTTGGTGATATTTTCTGGTTTTTATTTTTTGATTTTTTTTCAGCCTCAGAAGTCTGATGTTTCCATTTTCACTCCGGGACCCATATCTTTTGACTCGCTTTATCCGATTATGGATTTTGCGGTGTTGAAAGCTGATTTGAGCCTCTATGAAGATCTGATAGTCATTTACAAAAAAAAATGCATAATTTTTAGGCATGAATTCATTTTTGTTTCGTGCCTAGGTTTGCATTTTCACATATGTTTTGTAGTTTTGCATTATCTCTTTATGCAATCATTGGGTATTGTAATAAACGAACTGATATACAGTTCCATTAAGGGGGGTTCTTGCATCCATCTTTCATTTTGGTGACAACTCGCATGAGTTTGTTTGGTTTCCTATTGTCTCCTTCTAGCTTCTTTCTTGTTTAGCTAGACACATTGTTGGTTTGCTTCGGTTCACACTTCACATTGGGATTGTATAGTTCTTGATCCGCATTGGTTCAGATCTTTCTCATTTGAAGGCCATGGTTTTATGGTTAATGTTCTAGAATCTTGATGGTACTCGTCCTATGGGCAGTTTTAGTTTCAGTTTGGCATTGGCTTCGAGACACAGCTTCTAGATTTTTCACCATTATGGGTCCATTCATCCCTTTCATCTACTGTTGTTCACAGATTCCAGAGTTGATCCAGTATGTGAGTTTCCAATGTTCCTTGGCATTGGGTCTGCTGTTGCATTTGTGATTCCGATTGGTATTTTGCAAACAAAACTATCTTTCCTTGCTTGCCAGATTTGGGGTTCCAGTGTTGCTTCATCAGAGTTCTTCCAGTGTTTCTTCACAGCAGCTCATCTCACTGAGGGGGGTTTCTCTCTCAGATTTGTACATGAGTACCTCATCAGGCCTTGTTGCCGGGACTCATATTTGCATAATAATCTACTTCTCCCTAAGTTGCACTTATGGGGGGTGTTGGTGTAATTAATTATTAATTACACTTTGCATAAGCTTACTTAGGTTTATTTAATTCCTAAGTTATAGGATCTTATATTTATCTTATCGAGCTATCTTGTTGCTCAAGATAAGATTAGGTTTAGGTATCTTTGCTTTTATAAAGCAAATAATCTCTTGTAATTAATGGTACTTTTCGAATATATCAATTTGCATGTTTTTATGCAAAGCTCCCCTGCCCGCTTTCCTTCTATGGAAGGTAATTGTGTTTGCAATCGATCTTGGCCATTCTAACAAAATGTGATCTAATTTTATGAAGTCTTTCATATAATTTATTTTTGTGTTCATTTTAAAAAGGTATTTTCAGTCTATTTTAATAGATAATAATTTATGGGATGCACATATCTATGTATAATAATAAAAGTCGACATCTTTGAAGCCATATCATAATATGCATCTATTATGAATTCTAATCATTCAATTAACAAGTATATTACATTTTAGTGATGTACAATTAAGTATAATGAAGTTTGAATTAGAATATGTAAAAAACATTTTTGAGGGTGATTTTCATCATTTTTTTAAATAGATAGCAAACATATCTAAAACGAAATATATTTATTATTCATAATATAATACTTGATCTTTTAAAAGTTCTCACCAATTAGTTCTTTTCTTTGTTAATTTTATATCTATTAGAAGTTTCATAGATTACATATTTTGTTTAGCTTAGATAAACAAGCTAAAGTTACCATTAAACTAATTTTAGTTTATATTTCTTTTGGGTAGATAAAAGAAATGTTGAAAATGAAATATCTTTACTAGTCCAAATGTACTATACAAATTCTTTTAAGATGGTCATCAATTAAATTATTTTTAAAAAGAATTATTATCTTTACAAGTTAATTGATGTCATTTTGTTGAGCTTCGATGAATAAGTTGAAGCTATCATGAAACCTATTTTAATTTTGAAAGTTTAGATGAAAAAATTGAAGCCAACAAAAAAAAAATAAAAATTTATAGGCCTTTTTATATTGAATAAATGCAAAAAAAGGATTTACTTAATTACAAGATAGTTAAGAATAGTAACTACTCATTATTCACATTTTTAGATGCTAAGCAAAGGTGGGATGTATTGAGGAGTCCATTTCTATTCCCCCTTATTTGTTCTTGGTAAGTGAGCATGGTATAGTCTCCCTTCTTTATTGTTGGTCTACAACATAAAGACTTACTAGTTAGTGCACTCTCTCTCTCAAATGATCATATCTTTATTATAAATATATATTTTTTCTAATTATTTGGAAAATAACATTACAATTTTGAGAACCACTCAAATCTTGAGTTTTGAATTGCTGATAAATTTAACTATTAATTTTATTTTTCATATAATCACAAAACTTTGTGAAAAATAATATATTGTCTCTTAGTTAAGTTTAATAAATATTGCATGTCCATCCATCATTATTATCCTTCATTCCACATCATTTGTCTCTTATGTTATAATGCAATATAATCCAAAATTCTTTTATTTATTTATATTCTATTAATCAAAGAATAGAAGAAAAAACACTACACTAAACAGGGAAGAAATTGTATATTTAGCCCCAATATATGAACTCTAAGGATTAGATGTTTACACCTTGCAAGTCTAAACATTTAAATTATTTATTTCTATTCATTTATTAATTATTTTGTCCCCACTAGGAAAATGGAGCATCCTATTTTGAGATGGCATTTTTGGCCACATGTGAACTATCTTGGGATGTGTGTATGAAGTTGTAAGAGAATCTAATGTCATCATGATGTGTAAGAACATCTTATGACATTATATGTTGTAGAAGTTACTTATGATGAATTCTATGATGTATGTAATAAAATGATTAAAGGGAGTTACAAAGTGAATTTTGAATCTTGGCTAAGTTTATGATACTCGATGTTACATGTCATAAAACATATTTGAATGAGATAATAATGTCAAAATGGAGCACTCAATTGGTGGATAAGGTATGACAAGTCACTTGTTATGATAAGTGTAAGAGGAATTTTCTAAGCTTAGCATTATAGCGACCCATCATGAGACTTGGACATTGGAAATTGTGCCATGAGAAGTTAGATACCGTACTTGGGGATTTGGTACGTGGTTTCAAATGAACCTATTTCAATTTTTCTATCTTTTGTGTTCTCCTACATATTGTATTCTTGGGTTGAGGTTAGAGAAAGACCTTGTAGTGTAGGGGGTTACGCTATCGAATTTTCTCTAGGAGAGCAATTTGTTGATCTCCATGTTAAGATGTAGTGTGATATTTTATTGTGAATGTATTGGAATTAATAATATTTTGGTTTGATTCTTTGGAGGTTGGGTTCTTATTTAGGAAAGGTGTCTCGACCTTGACACCTAATGTTAAGAATATAAAATTATAGTTTTTGAATTATAAAATAGAAAAACTTAATTTATAGGTCATAGATATAATTGTTGAACCTAATTTTTTTGGATGGTTGGTATCATTTACATAATATTTGTGATATGAAACTCTCTAATATCTACAATTCAAAACTAGTAGGCTCAATCAACTTCCTAGATGAAAAGTTGGGCCTTTAGAAGTTGGGCCTCCCACACTGGAAATAAAATATTGATGAGCTATAAGAGGGAGTTACGAGCCTATTGAACAACTTATGATGTATTTTATGACATATAAAAACATATTTTTGAATGGATATAATAGAGCAAAAATGATATCCCTAAGTTAGTGAGTCTTTAATGAGAATATTATGGTACATGTAGGAAATATGTTATTTTAGTCTATGGACACATCTTAGGGATTGGATGGTTGATTTTAGATTAGGTATTTGGATACCATATCTCAAGTAATTTTAGCTTATAGTTTACTAATTAATATTTTATGGTTTCGTGTATTTATTATCTTATTTATTGAGTGCTTGAGATGGTGGTTTGGATAGTGAATTTTGTAGGAAATGTACCTATGCTATTCAAATTACTCCATAGATCTCTCATTGGTGACAATCCTATAAATAATTAGACTCTATAGGTGTATTGTATCCTTTGACTACTATATAATACATTTAGTTACTTTAGAGTGTGGACTGTTTTCTCTTGAGAGAATTTTCTGATGTAAATCATTTTGTTATGGTATATTTATTTTATGTGTTTCCTTGTAACTGTAAAGATTTAATTTATTTTCACATAACCCCTCTTATATATTAGTGTAGGAAGCATATTACACACCATTACATCCTCTAATTTGGTATAAGAGCCTAGTCACCTCATTTTCCAGGTGTTATGAGAAAGGGTTTTTTTGTACTAATGTTGGATTGAGTAGGATCTTTTATAGAAGAAAATATCATTATATGAAAAATTTCAAGAATACTAACAATAAAAATGGATAGATTATAAGCCACAAACTTTGAGCTTTAAAAGATTAAGATGAAGGATATGATTATGGATAGAGATATATGAGTTGTAATATCAAGATCCAAACTTACTAATATGTCATAAAAAGATGAAAAAAATAGATAGAAAAGTGAAGGGTCTCATTAGGTACTATTTGGTATAATTTGTAATATTGAATAGACATGAAGAAGTGGCCCCTATAGCTCTTTGGAAAAAGTTGGGTGAGATTTATTAGGATAAATCCTTGGTGAATAAACTTTTCTTGAGAAACAAGTTGTACACCATTAGGATGGAGGATTACATTTTTTTGGTTGAGAACCTAAATAATTTCAACATGATTATTACCTAGTTTTACTCTTTTTGAAGTGAATATGGAAGAGGAAGATCATTGCATATTTTTTCTATGTTCTTTACTATATTAATAGAATTACTTGGTGACAAGAATCAAGAGTACAATATCTAATATAAAAATTAAATAAGGTAGTTGCATTATTATTTTTGAAGGATATATGAAGAAAAGCTTTTGAATCTACTAAGGAGGCTCTAAACATTCATGAAATACCAAAAGACAAAGGAAAGAAAAAAAAAAAAGA
>VDFB02214819.1:0-10655 GCA_007258455.2 Sequoia sempervirens | reverse complement strand
ATGGTGAATGGATGTGTTTTGGCAAAAGTCAAGGTTCTCGGGATAAGGTCTTAGCGAAGATATATTGTTTCCCTGACTAGTGCTTGTGGATGTCTATTGGCGAGACATTCACGTGGTTTCGGTGACTAAGGATGATCGTATCGGCAAAGGTTGTGGCTATTAGGGTGGTGTCTCACCAAGTTCTATATGTCTCCCCGACTTGTGCACATGGAACGGTTCGTCGACGTGAGTCAGATGGTCGGGCTAACGCCTTACTAACTCAAGATGTCTCGCGATGGTGCTTTAATGAATGGTGTATTTCAGCGTGATTGGTTACGCCATAGCCGCATAAACAGAGGGGATGACAAACGGCGATAAAAATGTCATTGGCATAAGCATCGAGTTGTCTCGGCGAACAAGAATGATCATGTGGGATTTAGGTAAGACTCATGAATTTCAATGTAGAGTCTCAGCGAACTTGTCAAGTCTTGGCGACTAAGTCTAAAGAGAGGCTTTCGGTAAGAGGTTTGTATTGTCACAGCGACTCCGAGTGAATGAAGGGCTTTTGGTATGACACAATATATTCTACAAAAGGTCTCCTCGATGATAGTATGCTATAGCGACACCCATAAGGGAGAAGGTTGCATCGGCGAGAGAATCATAAAGTCACAACGACTCAGAATAACTTTCGGTAAATCAAAGACCTGTCTACAAGATGTCTCCCCGATAGACTGAAGCTACAGTGACATCACACAAGGGGTTTCTATCAAAGGCTCATTGGAGTAAGTGTGTTCTTGTCTTGGCGACTTAGAAATGACAAAGACCTTCAGTATAACATAAAGTAATCTCTGAAAGGTCTCTCCGATATCAAAAGGCTACATCGATAGTGAATGGAAAACAAAAGGGTCTAGTCAGTAAGAAAACCATTATGTTACAGCGACTTATAAGGGATAAAGTCTTTCGGTGAAACACGCTGAAATCTATAAAGTGTCTCCGACAGCAGGATGTCACAGTGACAGATAGAAGGATACATTCAGTGAGAGAACCTTTAGGCTACAGCGATAGCGAATGAATAATACTCTAAGGAAGCCTATCGATGAGACATGAGGTATTCGTTATGTGTTCTTCCTGACTTTGATGGCTCTTGGCGAAAGCAATATCTAAAGGGATTGTCTGGTGATTTAATTGCCTTCGGCAGAACTATATTGTTGTCTCAGCGAATAGTTACGAAGACTCAAAACTCTGTGGTCGTCATCATGGATTGGCATCAAATCTTAATGGTTGGCATAAATTGCGTGATATTCATCGAAGTGGAGTTGCTTGCATTTTTTATTTTAATGGATTTTTTCTAGTTTCAGCTGCATGCATGGCCATCTTTGGTTGGTATCGATTCTTTTAGAAAATATTCTCCTCGGTGATTTCAGAGGATATTTTTTTCTGTTTTTGGGTTGTCATGACTCTGATGAAAATCTTTCAGTTACAATTTGAAATCTCCTGATTCAGTGCAGAAAACTAAAAGCTCTATGGATAGATGTTACTTTGATTTTTACCATCATCTATGGAGCATAATGAATTAGCTTCATATTCTAATAATAGCAAGAGAGTTTCAGAATCTTGTGAAAAACGTTTGTTGAAGATTTCTTGATAATTGACATACTTGAAATGTATATATATAAACCTGTGTTGAAAATAGAAAAGGGTTGGTGATTGTAATTCTCTGGTTGTAATCTTTAGGGTATTTTGTAGACGTGAAAATAGAGAAATATGAGCTTAATTGTAAACAGAGAGATCCTCTAATATTATGAGTGTAATTATGAAATCTAAGTAAGGGGTTGGTGCTCCTTGAGATTGGTGTCTCTAAATGAGGGGTTGGCGCTCCTTGAGATTGGTGTCTCTAAATGAGGGTTTGATGATCCTTGAGTTGGTGCTTAGAAATTAGCCTATAAGGCATTGTTAAAAGTGGTTTTTGAAGTTTAAGCCAATAAGGCAGTTTAGGAGTGGTTTTTCTACCCTAGGAGGGTTTTCCACTCGACAAATCTTCTGTCTCTTTGTTCTTCTGTGTGTTCACTGCTTTTCTATGTTGATTGTTGTTTCAGTTCATAGTTGGGTTTATTGTTGTTCTCAATTCTGTTTATGAATGATTACATTCAACTCATGAATGCATTAATCAGAATAATATTGAGATCTAATCTGAGCTATGTTTTGGGAAATGCAAGATATCTCACTCAAATCATGTTTTCATAAGTTGTCTAATAGACTGAGTTTATGTTGTCATATCTTTGTGCTTTCAAATGAGATTACTCTAATCAAAATGTAAAAGGCTAAAATTGAATGCAATTTTTAGATGGTAATAGACTGATTATGCTATGTAAAAAGATGAGAATGCAAATGCAAAATTTAAACCATGCATGAAATGAGCTAATTTAGGCTTGATTTGATGAAATGCATTATAAAAAAATGCAACCAATTGATATAGGTATGAAATGGCACCAAGTAGAGGCATAAAAATAGGGTTTTTAGCTTTGTAAAAGATAGTTTCAAGGGTCAAAGGGACTGATTCGCCTAGGGTGGCAAATGAGTGCCAGTATGGACTTTTTTTCAGAATTTTCAAAAAAAATTGATGGATTTTGATGCTTTCTGAGTGCTATGATGTAGACCTAAGTGAAAATTGCAGAATTTCAGAAAATTTAAATGAATTTAGATGCTAAAAATGCAACCTAAATGCACTTTTCTATGAATGCAAAATTTGAAATCTATCATGCAAATGAATTCATGAAAGTCCTAATGCAAGATCAATGAAAGCTAGATGTATGATGAAGGACTCCCAAATCAGACAAGAAAGTATTCGAAAAAGTAGTATCACCAAAATTAACCATAGATTTTTGGATCATTAGGACTTTCTAGCACTTCTAAGGTTTTTCACCTAAACGGAGAAAGCAAGGGCCAAAGAATCTATCTAGTTCATTCAAATTAGATTGTGTATGCTATAATTAGGACTAAATAGAATGATATGAATGCAACTAAACTATGAAATTGAGCAATTATGAATGCAAAACCTAAGATTAATGCAATGTTGGAAAACAAAATGATGTTTGCAAACAATGAAGTATGAATGAAAAAATGCAAAACATAAGAGAAAAGGGTTGAATCAAGGTGCACCTGGGAAAGATTTGATGAACCTGGATTGGTTTGAATGTTGTCTGGAATTATAGAAAATTACTGTTGGGACTCATTTGCCACTGATGGCGAATCAGTCCTACTTCTGGTTAAAACTATGTGGAACTAGTTTCTAACTATCGAGATCCACAATTTGACAAAATTCATATTTTTAGCCTTAATATGGGACTCATTCACCACTAATGGTGAATTATTCCTCTCCCAAAATTATGAGAAATTAGGAGAAAACTATGCAACATCAGATCTGGAAATATCTACTTGTCGGGTTGTTGAAGTCAATTCTGCGGGAAATGGACAAAAAACCTTCTCCAAGCTGAAATAGAGTTGATTTGACTTGAAGCACTTAGTTGACTTGTTCTCCACTTTTCAACACCTAAATACTTGATAAATATGCATACAAAACACATGCACAAAGGAGGAAAATGATTGAGGGTTAGAAAATAGGGGTTTTCCTTGGTCATACCCCACTTTGGTAAACAAACCATTAATAAAATAATGAAATGAAAGAGAAAGATAAAATAATAACATGCAAATGCTATCAAGTTACGAAACCCTTGATGATGAAAATATGAAGATATGTCAATGGTTGCCTTTGAATGCTTGATTGATGCTTTATTTGATGTTGTAAGATGCTTGAATGATTGGATGTGATGTACGATTGTATGAGATTACTTGAATGAATTACGAGATGTAAAATGAGGTTAAAATAACATATTTATACAATCTAATGCCTTAGTAACCCATTAATACCTCATCATAGGCTTACATTAAGTAATTTTGAATTAAAAAATGAAAGGAAATTTAAAATATTTTGACTTTGGAGACAAGTGAGACTCATTCGCCAAGCATGGTGAATGGGTCCCACCTTGGACTTAAATGTGGGTGTTAGGAATTAAGTTATATTTAATGTTGTTTGTTAGGTTTACATTAAAAAATACACTTAATTAAGCCTTATAAGGGCATAAAGGGGTCAAATAAAGCATAAGAAAGGGATAAATAGTGAAATTATGCCTAGAAAAGTGTGAAAGTTTGTTACAATACTTTACAACATTTCAAAATAGGACTTGGTGATGAATAAAAAGGAATATTTAAATGAATTATAATAAATAGAGTCTAGAAAAGTGTAGAAATGTTTTACAACACTTCACAACACCTTCACAAGATGCCATTATTTGCATTTTAAAGACTTAGTGTGAATGTTCAAGCCACATTACATCAAGAAATCAAAATAAAATAGACCTAACATCAAGAGGATAGGCCTAAAAAGACCATGCAAATGTCAAGTGGCCATTTTTTGACGGTGCAGAAGGTTTAAGGTACAACTGATTCACCCCCCTCTTAGTTGTCTTGTTCATTCAAAAATAGCAGGCTTCAAAGTAAGTCCTTAGAACTAGCATAGAGCACTAATGGGACTTTATTTTACTTTTAAGAGTTTACAAAATTGTAGCAAAAGGTGCCCTAGCATTAATCTTCTACTATTTCAATGAAATACATGTTGTCAAATTTTTAATATTTTAGGCAACCACCTTCGAACCCGCCAGTGGTTTCACAACCATTTGAAATTTCAATAATGTTTCATTAAAACATTGACTTCATTTCCTCATGTTTCAAATTTCAAGCCACTGTGAAGTTTCGAAAACCTCTAGATCTTTCATTGAATCCATAATTGTGAGTTGAAATGATACTCCACAAATCCAAATTCTAGGAAAGTGCTTTGAATATTTTTTCTTTGATAGTATTTCACTCCAATAATCTAATTTTTCAAGATAATAATTTCTCACAAGGGGCTCATTGAGAACACACAATACTTATGATATCTTCTTTCCTTCCTCTATTGATAGACTTGACACCATCCTTCAAACTCCACATATAGAATAAAATGTTTTGAATCATAGTACTCACCATTACATATCAGATCAAATGAAGGGAATCATATCTATGTATCATTTATTTCCATGTCTTTTTGAGATAATGATAAAAGAATGCTCAATATGCATGTGGTCAATAATAAGTGCTATTTAAATTAACCAAATACTTATAATGGATATCGAGAAAGTTCTCCAAAATACTTTCTAGTGAAAATGACATTGTTGATAGCTACCGCATCAATTTCAATTCGTTGCTCATACTCAAAAACCCAATGATCCACCTCATTAGTATCTGTAGAACAAGCACTATAATACTTGGTTAATGAAAGTTCTCTTATATAAACTCCAAATGTAATTAGAGATTTCTATGAAAGAGAGACTTTATATCTGCAATGCATGTATCAGACTTCTCGACTCTCTTTCTAACCTCTATACACTACATGTATCTTTCACATCTTATTTGTTGAATATTTATTATATGAAAACTTGATTTTCACAGTGCTTGAGAAACTAAAACCATTATATAAGTATGAATTCACAGTGTATTTCTATTTATATTACCAATCCATTCTTTTTTAGAGTGAAATTTTTCTTGAGTGAGGACCTATTTAATGAGATGGTAAAGAGAAGAGTATGAAGGGATTATATGTTAAAGGATCTCACACACCCATAGGATAATTTTTCCATTAGTATTATTCACAATAAGTATGGTTCGTGATCAGAAAGGAAACATTTCACTCAAACAACATAGGTTTAACTATCATCTTGATGGAGAAGTTTTAAAATTTTCCAAGATAAAAATTTGGGAGTTAAAAAGATCAAGTAGCTCATTTATATGATAGGATACTTGGTTCCATGTTGAGCCCTACATGAGTTTTCATGATGAAATTCCCTCCATTTCTCTCTAATATGTAACCCTAGTGTAATTAAGTAGTACCTAAAGGATGATGTATTCCCTTCCATGTAATTTTATTTCTGACCTTGGTGAGTTTTCCCAAGGATGATTCTTGGTACATGGAATTGATGAGTTGTCCCAATGCAGATATGTGATATGAGATTGGTTGGTTTTCCCATTGTGGATTATGTTATTGCAATTGGGATTGTACCAAATAATTATATGTCTTAGAGCCATCATGCGATTTGGATGATTGTTCTAGATATGATGTATATGTGGAGTGTTTTCATCATGTATGGTATGTTTAATCTCTCTTACCATGTGTTTGGCATGATTTTTTTCTTGTGTTCCATGTTAGTATCTCCTACAATAGTAGGAGAGGATATTTTGATTCTTATTTTGTGCGATGTAGTAACCACCATTGGGGATTGAAGGCTCATGGATCAAGGATCATCATGGTGCCATGTTCTAACAAGTATATTTCATGTATTTAGATGCTTTTATTTCATTCAAATTGTAATATTGATACTAATGAGCCTCTCATTGAGAAGGATTATAATATTTTTTTTGGACACTAAAAAAGGATTCACAACTTCCTTGTTCACACCAAAAGGGGAATGAAGGAAGAGGGATCCAATTTCACAATATCCACACTCAAGGGTACCTTAGAGATATCAACCCAATGAAGGATGTGAGAGATATGAAAATAAGGTATCCTAGGATAGGTTTTGAGATTAGGAAAGGATGAATGAGGAGTTCACCACCAAGTGCAAACTTGGAAAACATGAAATGTTTGAAAACACAATGTGATATGCAAAAAGACCTAGAAAGATGAATATAAATGCAAGTAAAACAGAACAAGAAAGTAAAAATGAAAATATGTACCTAGAAATGTGTTGAAGACTAGAATTAAGAATGAAAATGCTACTAATCCTAAAATTTTGACCTACTGGGACTCATTTTCCATTCTGGGCGAGTCAGTCCCAAATCTGGAAAACTACATCGAAGCCTGTTTTGGGAAAATGGGTATCCAAATATGTAGAAACCTCATAAAAATAGGTAAAGTGGGATTCATTCACCACTAATGGTGAATGAGTCCACTTTGAATTTTTTGAAAACCTGAAAGTAGAACCTGAAGCTCTTGATCTGCTCTTTCTGCTCCTCCAGGTATTTGGATTTGAAACCATGATTTCTAGCACTGTAAGTGACTTTTTCCAGATATTTTTACCTAGAAAACTAGGAGATGACTTCAAAAAATTTGGAACTTATTCTTCAATCATCTCCAAGCCTTCAAAGTACTCATATTTGTAATCACACAAAGAAATACAACAAAAGTGTTGATTGTTAGGGCATGGGGGTTTACCTTGGTCAAACCCCTTTTAGGTAATTAAACCAAAATCATGAAATAAGATATTGAAGCATGAAATAATGCATGTAGATACTTTCCATGATGATAGATCTTGAATTTTTGTAACAATGGATGAAGAATTTTCCCTTGAATGCGTCATAATTGATCTTGATGACTTAAAATGCTAAAACCCTAGCTTGCTTGACTTGAGATGGATAATAGATGATGAATGAATAATTAATTAGGGTTTAAAAGCTTGTTTATATAGTAAATCCACCTAAATGATCATTAATTTGATCTCCAAGGCCGACATTGAAGAAAATTAAACTTAAGCCTTATTTTTTCCTACTCAAACCTCGAAAATGGCCCAAATGGGACTCATTCACCATCTTGGGTGAATGGGTCCCACCTAGATTGGACTCATTTTCCCAAAGTGGTGAATGGTTCCCACAAGGGCTCTATTGCTAGCTAGGATGTCGAGGAGTGAAGAAATCAAGTTTATATGTTGATCTAGTCATGTCTTTGATCAAAATAAGCCTTGGGATGCTAAATATGGGGTCATAGGGGCCTATTAATGATGATATAAAGGGTGATTAGGGCTAGGGACACAAATTTCAATGTGAAAGTGTGATTAAATATACTTTACAACACTAAAATGAGGTCCACATAGCCTAGAAAGGCACAACATACAATGTGAATGTGTAAAAAACACTATAACACTAGATTAAAACCAAGTTTATTTTACAAGCCTTCTAGATTAATGTGAGAATACAATTAAATAAATTTTACAATATTTGAAATAGGTCCATTAGACTTAGATGCTTCTAGAGAAGTGTGAAAGTTATTTACAACAATTTAAAACACCTTTAGAAGACATTGATAAATAAATTTTATTCAATTTGCAAGAGCCCAACACCTAATGTGGATGTGTAAAACATCTCAAAATACTATACCAAGGTGATGTTAAGTCCAATTTATCATTAATTATTCCCAAATCAAGCAAGGAAAAGACATACTTTTTTCTACACTACATTTAGCCCCCACTTTAGTGAGAGGATGAACTTGCTTCAAACTCACACTAAAGTAGACATTTGAGAGGTGTCCAATCATACCAATGTGGAAAAAAAAGGATGAAAAAGATAAAAAGAGGTTGTGCAAGCCCCCAAGATCCAAGATCCTAAGTGAAACTGACATAAGCACATAAGCACACACACAAGGTGTATGATTTGTAGAAAAACAAGATACGTGATCATACAATGGTAATAACTAGAATGAGTAGAAGTAAAAAGGTGGATCAAGCTTTGACCATTTTTCCAACATGTTGTGGATCAGATCTAATCTATTTGTCCAAAAATACATACTCACTCTGAGGCGACGAAACTCTTGGTTGTCCGCTAGGTGAGAAGTCCTAAAAGGTGAGAAACATACACTCATCGCTGGTATGCACTCACACACATGCAAGTAGCTATGGGGAAAGTCATACCTTAGAATGGGCTTCCTACTCAACCATACCAGAGTTATACCTCCTAATAACCTTAATAAGTTACCACATATAAAATGATCTTTGAGATCTATGAGGTAAGAAAAACTTCATATGCTTGAAACTCATAGACATGGTAATTGCAAAATAGTGCAAGGAATGTTCAAAGTGATTTTTCTTAGTCCATGCAAGGTCTCATCTAAGGGAACATTGTTCTTAACATCTCCAAGAGAGGAAAAATACAAGGTCTCATCTTAGGGAACATTGTGTTTAATGTTTCTAAGAGAGGACAAGTCAAAGAAATATCATGCTCTTGGAGGGAATCAAGCCCAATGACACCACGAAGAAAAGGATGCATCACAAGAAGAAAGAAATCACACAATGAATTATGAGTGTTGATGTATGCCCCCACTTTAAAGTGGTTGATAACACCATTACTCTGAAGAATTTCTTTAAAGTAGAAGAAGATATGAGAGCTTATTTGGAAAGCCCTATGCGAAGTCGTATGTTTCTGATAAGCTACGTCATGAATAAGGTAGTATTTCACGTGCGAGTGAATTTAAGGCATGTCATCCACATCCCAAGCTTACTATTTTATGTTCATGAAAGGTGATCAACTAGCCAAAAGAGACAATGACAAGTGACATACGAGGAAAAGGCTACCTAACCCCTTTCCCCCACTTAGTGTAGGAAAAGGATGAGCTGAATAGGATGAAAGCATCAATTAGAGGAACTAGGTGCTTCAACCCAAGGAAGAGCATCACAGTCCTTAAGATGTTGAATTTTGTTATTTAAAGCCTTACACTCATTAGTGGCATGACCATGGACTCTTTGATATGCACAAAATGAAGTGTTGTAATAAAATTTCTTTCGAGTTCTTGGAGGAAGGGATATCAAGTGATCTTGGGGGAGTCTTGATAGGATTTCCTCTTGATCAATGGTAGAAGGTGTTGTTGTAGTGTGTAGAAAATAAATCTCTTGCTTAGTACCAGATGTCATACCTATGCAAGACTTCGTAGATTGCAAGATTTTGTTCTCTCCTTTATAGGAGGGTGTAAAATCTAATGAATTTAAATTATTAGTGTTTTGTGAGATGACATTGGCATTAAGTGAAGATGTCTTTTTTTGTTTCATTTCTTGCAAAGGAAAAAGACCACTAGTGTCTATCAGTTCAGGATGCACTACTGTTAAAGTCGGCTTAGAAGAATATTTTGTGAGAGTGGTGATGTTAACTGAAGGTTTGTTTATTTCTATCAAAGGACAATAACCAAGACCATGCATTGTGTCTTGCATGTTAGGATTGATGGGGACATAGATACCTTGTTCTTTAGCACCACATCCTTTTCCACTATACCCAAGTTGTTTCATAAGTTCATAACATTTTCCATAAAGCTTCTTCATCTATTTTAGATTTGGTGGTTTTCCTAATCAACTCCATCAAAGGTTGTTGTGTAATTTACTATCTTGTGTTCTAAAGTGGTTGAGGTAGATGCTTTCAAAGGGTCTTTTGAGTTTTGTGTTGACATTACTACTTTTCCATTTCCCTTATTTGAATATATGTTTATGATCTTGTACTCGTCCATGAATGTATGTTTGAAATATAAGGAATCCAAATCATCATCTAATAGCTTCATGACTTCTTCTATATGTTTTTATTTTTCTTTTTGTTGCACGAGTTCCACTTGTGTAGTTGTTAATTTTGCCAAATAATTTTCCCTTTTTTTCTCAATGTTCAAACAACTGTATGGGTTGCGGTCAACTTCGAGTGTGTACACTTTGTTGTTGTAGATGTATTTCATTTTATGATGAAGAGTAGAAGGGACCCCATTCATTTCATGAATCTATAGTTTTCCTAAGAGAAAATTATATGAAATTTCATGAGGCATAACATGGATTTGTGTTTCCAAT
>VDFB02214818.1:0-19102 GCA_007258455.2 Sequoia sempervirens | reverse complement strand
TGCATATTATGTAATCACATGCATGAGTTATCATTCATACATATATACATTCAATGTATATACTTATCGACATAGATATAAATATGAATAGACAAAGAAGTACTTTCACTCAACATAAAGACTTAATCACATTTTCCCAATCAAGAACATTCATGGTGGGAAGGATACCAACTAGTCTCAAGACTAGGGCTTTTGCAAGTATCTTGTATGAAACATTCAGTAGAGTGATGGATCTCTAGTTTTAACTAGAGATGTATCCCCCTAATTTGGAAGTAGTTTCATTATGCCTTTATTAATATCTTTCCCTAGAGATCCTTTTTTGATGGCTTCAGTGTAAACTTGTGCTAGGTCTTCACTCACCCATTTGATATTCTTTTTATAAAATTCTACAAGTAAGCCATCTGCCCCCAAGGATTTGTCATTACTGAGAGTTTGAATGGTATTTGCAATTTCTTCCTTAGTTATCTCTTTCCTTATGAAATGGAGGAAAAGGGGGAAGGTGAAATAAGAAGACCTAGAAATGAGGTACCTATGCCAAAAAGCAAAAAGAGGTTGTCCACCTAATCACTAGTCCACTTCTTCCATGTTCATTAGGAAGAGGAAGAGTGTCACAAATGGTTAGAATTGACTTGCAACCTCCAAGGTGAGTCAACCCTAGATTTGGACACTGTGCTACCCTAAATATCTTTATGACAAAAAACAATAAAATATGACTGAACAATAGTTTTGGGAGAAGAATAAAAGTGCATTAGCAATCCAATTTATGAGATCTATTACTTGAAAAACAAAGTATTATGATAATACTATTAGAAACAATCATTAACCAACAGATCTGAGAAAGTTAAATTGGTGTGTACCTGTCACCAAAAGTGTTGCAAAGTGTCCTGCTCAAGACTCATTCGCCCAAGGGTGAATGGGTCTTTGTACAAGGCTCTTAAAATTCTTTTTATAGTCCTCTGATGTCAGATCTAAGCTTTTGATTGCCCCAGGTTTGACTGTTAGAAAGCCAAAAAGAAAACTTGTAGGTGAGTTTTCGTATCTTAACAACTTTGATGACAACTTTGACAACTTTATAAATTTGCACTTTTGATCCAATTTCAATCCTTCTTCACTTACAAATATGCAAACACACAAAGAGATTTTTTTTGTTTTTGGTGTATAAGGGTTTTCCTTGGTCAAACCCTAGTTTGGTAATTAAACCTTGATAATGAAATAATGATAAAAATGGACGAATGATGAATGATAAATGAACACTAGCTTGTTGCAACTCACCAAACCCTTTAATGGTTGACCTTAGAAGGATGAAGTCTATCACATCACTCCAAGGATTTGATCTTACATGAAATGGATTAATTGGATGCTTGATTTAACACTTGATTTGATGCTTGAAAACTTCAAACCTACATCACAATGTTAGCTCAAAAACATGCATGAACACACATAAATCTTGAGGATCTTGAATGCAGCAACAATTGATTGATAAATCTGCTCTCCAATTCTCTTGAAAATAATCTTTTCTCATGTGAAATTTTCCTTAATGCTAAATGATAATACAAGTTAAGACTTGAATTGATAAAAAGACCTTGTATTTATAGGTATTTCCTTAATTACCCAACAATTAAACATCACAAGCCAATCTTTGCAATTTGAATTTGAATCATTAAAATTCCACCAAAATCATATTAAAAAATGGATATTGAGACTTAAGGAGGACCCATTCGCCCTTCTAAACCTAGGACACACATTTTCCAAGATGTATAATTAAGTGTATGCATTGATTAAATGTGGGTTTCCCTTTCAAAAAACAAAATCAATTAGGCTTGTAAATGCATAATTGGGCCAATTAAACACTTAATTAAGTCCATTTTAATTAAGGGACCCAAACATAGTGTGAAAATGTAAATTTGAGTACATTTTCCAACACTACACCTTAAAACTTTTGCATTCTCTTTAGATATTTTTGGGGGATTAATAACTTGCAATGATTTCTAGCATTGATTTTCTGCATACTATCCGCCTCCATGGAAAATAGATTTTTGTAGAAAGAGTAGAATTGAATTTTTACTTCTTTTGGATCATCTATCAATTTGTTGTCTACCCAAATTGATCCAACTTTTTCAATTGCATTTCTTTCTTTAATCCATCTAAAGAACTTAGAGCCTTTGTCTCCACTATTTAACCAATTCATTTTTGCCCTAAATTTTTGTCCTTGAATCTTATTGGTTTGTAGCTTCCTCGAAGTGTATTTGTTGAATACCAAATTTTTGTTTAGATCTTCATTTATTATAATTCCTTTTATTACCTTTCTAAAAGTTACACTGTGTATCAAATATTTTTGCTTTCCTATTTCATTCCTTCCATAGGGTCAAAAAATCTTAAGTTTACTTCTCATTCTACACCAAAAGTATCTTTCATCCTGTTTCCATCCCATCTCTATACCCCCAAACTTCATTATTTTCAATCATATTAAAGTCTTTGCCTACAATCCATGGGATGTCTTGTAAATTGTACATCCATTTCCATAATATGATCGCCACCTTGTATTCATTTGGAGCATATAGTGAGCAAATACCAAATTTCTTGTTTCCTTTTTCAATATTTATCCAAACTACCCTATTGCATGTCGAGGCTCCAACTACAATTAAAAATTGTGTCCACCTCTTAGACAATAGGATGACAACACCACCCTTACCTATATCATGCTTAGTAGATAAATGGGACGATTCTTTCTAAAAGTTTAGATTGGTCTCAAGAGTAAAATTTACTATTTTTACCTCCTATAACATAACAACACCCTTGGTCTTGTCTAAGTTTAGATAGCTCCCAGCAAGGTATTTCCTATCTAGGGATTCTAATCCCCTTGCATTCCAACTAACACAGTTAAGCATCATCAGATTCCATTAAATGTGTTTCCTCCTTATCATTCCTAAACCTACCAAACAATTTAGGAAGCCTATTTTTGCATTCGCTCCTCTTTTTGTAAGGCCACCTTCTTCTTTCCTAGTTTTCCTTCTCATTTTTGCTTTAAACCTTTTATTCCCTCAAGTTAGATCACTCTCCTCTTTTGGTGTATTGTTTTGAATGCTTGATTGTGAGATATTTGTTTCAAGAAGCATCTTCCTTACTGTGAAATCCTTGCTTGTAAAGGTCTATATTGCCCCAAGTAGACCTTCCTTTCTAGACAATAATACCTTTTCGCTCTGCATTGATTCATTTTCAATTCCATTGTCTATATCCAATCCATCGATAGCTAATTCTTGCCCACAATTGGATTTAGACAAGCAAAATATGCTAGTCATGTTTTCTTCTGTAAGTTTTGCAATATTTTCCTTATTGGTCTCCTATTTTTGGTCAATGACTACATCTCCCATATTCATCACTTTCTACTATACTAACTAGTTCTAATCCTTGGGCTATTATTTCTTGCCCAACATTTGGGTTTGAAACATAAACTGAGATGGGATTATTCATCTCTTTGCATTTTTCAAAGTTTTCCAAATTGTTCCATTTTTTTATATCATTATCTTTAAGACTCCATTTTCCTTCCTACCTAAGGCTAAGTCTTGAGCACCATTATTATGCTTAATATTGGTCTTAGGCAATAAAGGAATTCTAACTTGTTACAAATACTTTCCTCAAAATCTTTGTTAAGGATTTGGTTCTTGACTTTTGAGCAGATGCTCACACAATTTAATGTTCCTTCCTCAACATTTAGAGTTATTCTCTCTTCTCTTTGCAGTCATTGGAGTGCAACTTTTTATTTGAACAATTTTATGTAGTTTTTGCAATATTTTCCATGTTATTATGGCTATTTATTTTTAGATCAAGCACCAAGAGCAATCCTCATCTTATTTTTTCCATTACTAGTTCTTGGGCATTTTCTTTGCCCCAAGCTATTATTATTCCCATTAATCTGGGGAAATGGATTCACAAGATCCTGTGGGGAATCCTCAACAAGGAATGGAAATTTATCTCATTTACAAGCAAGCTTTCTTTGTATTCAAGATTCAATTCTTAACTTTAGTATTTTCGTGACTCTCCTTTGCATATGTTAGAAAGCTATTATTGATTTTCCTAACTCCTTGGAAAGTGCTTCTCATTGGATTGATTCTCACATCTTTGTGTTGTTAGGGTTTTCCCCTCATTTCTCTCCCCAAACAAAGCTTTTAGGCCCCCACAACCTTTATATGCCTCGAATTAACATTGTTTACTCTATGGTTTCCTAGAGTTAGGTTGCTCAAGCCTCCATCCTTAGAACATTCCCTACTGGAGAAAGCATTTAAGTTAGAAATGCCCAAATTGGGGGGAGGGGGTAACATTTTTTATTGTAATCCATCTAGGGTAGGAGATTGCTAAGATTTCCTCATTTATCATCTCAAAATACCATTTTATTGCACAAAGAATAGAGTTTCCTATGTTCTAGAATTCTTTTAAGGCAACTTTTTCCTACATTTTGTGATTTTTAAAGAAAATCAAGAACCCTTTCAATCATTTTGCAGAATGAAATTTGAATCCCTAATATTTTAAACCACACATTATTAGTCCATTCATCTAGGTATATTACAGCAGTCAATTTATTGCAATCAAAGACGACAAGAAAGATCACTATTTACTTTAACCTATTCTCTCATCTACTCATAACTATGACCATTTCAGGGTTTGGAGTTACAACTAATTTCCTAGGCACAACAAGTTGGCACTTACCTTCTCCCTTGCTTCACAGTTGCTCTCCTTGGCGCTCTCCATTCTCCACTGCCACAAATTTCACAGTTTTCAACACTCTACACACCTCTTCACCCACAACAATATCCTTGAACGATTTCTCTCTCTCTCTCTCTCTCTCTTCATTAATGTTAGGTAATCCACTTGTTCTCCTCATAGCATCGAGCGCCAAGTCACCCTCCATTAATAGTAGCGTAGTCCTATGATCCCACTCCATCAAACCATGAATTGCATGATATAGAGAGATCGAGCCTCTAAAATAAAGGCATAAGGCTTAATTAAAATTTGATTTTCCAAGTTAAAAAAGTAATAAAGAATAATACTCAAAACTTAAACTAGAAACAAAGAAGAAAAGTAATGTAGAGCATCCAAATGAAGAAGGAACAAGGGTAAACAAAGGGCAAACAAGGTTTAAAATGCCAAACCCTAAAGGCCTATGATCATCGAGCACCAGTTGCAGGCTTTGGCTTCCTCACTCCTTTGTCCTCTGAGCTACTTGTGGAAGTGTGACCAATACAAAATCCCTAATCTTGGCTAAAGTTTGAGCACCACAATTGAATCCTAAAGGCATAATTGAATAGTCATTCACAGGGCTAATCAGGCCCACCCACTCGGCTGCTCTCAAACCCAGCCTCCACCAGATTTCTGTTCTTTCTTGAATTCTTCCTCTAGGGTTTTTCTTTGAATGCATTTGTTCATCAATAAACAATAATGTGGTGACTATGCTTGAAGATTATCCACTATGAATCTATGTAGAAATAGTGACTAGTTAAGACTATAACAAGGTGTTGTGCCCTTGTGCTTTTGATGGGAAGAGTGTAGAGGCTATTCACTCCAATATCCTATAATATTTTGTCTCCATGTTCAAGACTCTTGTCATTTCTACATAATTTAGAAACATCTAGGAGGCTTAATTTTTTCACATCCACTTTTCCTATATATTTGAGGGAATGCAATGTTTCTTCCCCTCCAATCAAGTGTCCAACTCTTTGGAGAGTAGAACATATTTTAAATCATTACATCCCCAGTCAACTCAGTACTTTTCAAGAATAAAAAAAAAACTCTCATCTATGATTTCATATAATCATATATGCCATACAATTTGAAAACTAAACTCTATTGTCTTGAACGAAAAAAATGAAACCAATGCTCATTATTTTTGCATGATACCACTGATAAAAAGAGAGTACAATTACTAACACCTAATTAATTACCACTACCTCTAAATATTTATGGCATAATCCTCTAGTACAATGACACGTTGAACATGCACACTTTATTCATTTTTAATCAAGAGTCCTAACTAAATGGGAATACATAAGTGTGTTATAAGATAAATGTAAAATTTGCTTTCAAACATAAAATAAGGAAAATTTCTTCACATATGACTCCTAATAGGAGTCTACAAACATAAGACATTATTTATGTAATTAATAAACTAAAGAATTCTAAAGTTTGCTAATCTTGCTAGCATGTGAGGAATTTGATGTGAGAAATTGAAATTGTTGAGTTTATATTTCATTCTAGAGCCTAATGGAACTAGGTAGTGTCGTCTTCTCCAAAACTTGCAACCTTTGGAGTTGGTGAAATTGTGTTCAATGTTAAAACCCTCTAGAGATCATCAAATAGTTAGCCAAAGCATCAAGCTTCCATAAAAAGCAAACCTTCTTTAGAACAAATTGTTTGCATTTGGATCCTATCAATCAACAATTATTAAACCAAAGGTATGCAGTTTGTCTCATTTCAAGTAATTAATTCTTAAGAAAACATTAATTCAACATGAACCAGGGTGTGGACAGTACATTATCTATGAAATTGACGAGGCCAAATTTAGCCTTATCAAATAGTTTAATTCAAAGGATCCCAACCCCTAGTAAAGCTAAAGTCACTTCAAGATTAATGACAGATAGTTCTTCAATTATGCAATATGTTGATATTGTCAAACCTACAACTAAAAAATAATAGTATACAACTTTAGTTGACTATAACATTACCAGAGTGGACCTTGGTCCATCCATACACAAAGGAGATATGCATAATTTCAAAATGTCTAGTACTAAGCTAGTCTAGAGAACTAAAGAAGAGAAGAAAACTAGAGAAAACTTGAAGACCAAGTCCATACCTTGATGACATCCATTAGATCAATTGTGGATATTGATGAACAACATATTAGTGACTTCTATTGCATCAATTTTATTGGTTACTCCTAGTGGCAATATTAATAAAGACACTTGCTAAAATCAACAAATATCAAACTTTTGGAAAAGTTGCTAAAGCTTAGGTAGAGAAAAATAATTTTGGATGTCCTCGAATTCATTAAAAAGACAAGAAAAAATTGCTTAGCAAATGAAATTGATTAGAAAATAATTGACGATGAGATATACTCAATTAGAAAAGAAGAATCACTATGGCATGACGTGATAAGGAATTTCCAAGGAATGACAACTAAAAATGAAAATCTACTCATAGCTTAACAAGTCTTTTCCAAAGTAGAAGAAAACCTCTCACAAGTTTGATACAAGAGTGTTGAATGGAAGTTATCAATCCTAAAAGGAGCTCTTGAAGAATGTTGAAAGCTTAATAACTCATGTGATGAATTTAAATGTAGAATTTAAGCTAATTTCATGTCAATTAGCTCTAAAATTTTGAGGATGAAATTGGACCATTAGATCCTACTAAAACTATAGATTTTCAAAAAATGATCATGGAAGAACTATTATGTGTTTAGGTGTCTTTTTGGCTTTACAGGCTTTATGTTTGTAGCTTTTTTCTTAAATGGGCTTGAGCCCTTGTAGAACCCATAGATAACATATAAAAAAAATATTATTTTAATTAGTTATTGGGATAATTTTGATTTAGTTACCACAATTACTGCATTTGATTAGATTATTCAGTTATTTTATTATGTTAATGTCTAATCTTTGACTATGATTAGTATTCATTAATGTTGTACTAACTCACTATTTTTGCCATTGAGTTTGTATACATTAACATAATAAAATAGAGCAAAATAGATAGATTTCTTTTGAGGGACTATCACAACATGTGTCATATTTCGAATGTGAATGATAGTTCTTGTATACACACACACACACATAAACCTAGAGTGACATGTTGACCAATGGGGCAATCAAATCAAGTGAGATGTTGGCCCAAATGCAAGCATGATAAAATGAGCCTTCATGGGCTTGATATTTTAATTCCACATCTTCATCTTACAATGTGCTCCAAATAGTTTACAGCTGCCTACAAAATGTGCACATCTAAACTCCTCCTCAAGTAAAATAACTTGAATTTAAATGACACTCCTCTCTATAACATATTCCCTAACTAGAAATACATCAATGCGACATTGTTGTGCAAATGCATATAAGTTGTTTCCCATTCAAACAAATGAAAGATAACTTTCCTCCTTTACTCTAGCAACAAAGATTTTCACACTTTCACATTAGAGATTTAAAAGTTCAAGTTCTCAATTTGGATTAGATCTTGTATGTATCCATCACATAGAAAAGATAATTAAATATGGAAAAGCAAAAATAATATACAAAATAATATGAGCAAATAATGATATATAACATAACTTAGATTGGAAATTCATAATCCATCGATTTACCTCAGCTAAAGGACACCATATCAAATATCAAATTCCAAAAGGACATTATGCCAAATAGATAGATTTCCTAGGATTGTCACAACACATGCTGCCATGTTTCTAGCATGAACAATACATGTTGTTGTGCTTACTTGGGTTTATTATCAACTTGGTTTGCATTATTGTTGTTAGTCTTGGACTTTGAGAAACCCTAGTCTTTAGTTGAACACGCTAAGGATGATTGACAATCTAATTAACAATAACCATTTGTTAGTGAAGTCGACATGCAATTGTTGATACAATTCTTGCATTAGCTTTGGGTGACATGGATAGTGTGTAGGTGTTGGCCCATAGTTAAAAATATGTACTAAACCTATAACCATGGGTCTTTGAGGAAAGCCATAAAATATCTTGTAATTCTCATGCTTGTGACATTTTGAGCAATGGGGCAATCAAACCCAATTAAGAATTTGGCCCAAAGGCTAGCACAAATTAAAAAACAGTAAAGTGAGCCTTCATGGACTTAATATTTTCATCCCATATCTTTGTTTCATGGTGCCCTCCAAATAGTTCACATCTACCTATTTAAAAAGACTCTCCTCTCTAGAATGTCTTCACTAACTAGAAATTCATCAGCATGATATTGTTAGGAAAATACATTTAAGTTGTTCCCCTCAGAGAGATGAAAGATAGCTTTCCTCTACTCCAGCAACAAGATTTTTCCATCTTCAAATTCAGAGATTTGAAGGTTCAAGTTCTCAGTTTGGATTAGATCTTGTATGTACCCATCATATAGAAAAAGAGAAATACATATAGAAGGGTAACAATAATATACAGATTAAATTGAGCAAATAATGATATAGGTGACTCGGATTGGAAATTCTAAGTTCATAATTTAACTCAGAAAGTGCACCATTAGCTACAATATCACATGTCAAATTCCAAATGGCCTTTAAGCCAAAAGGCAATTGAGCCTTTTATAAATCCTATCTTTTTGGAAACACAATAAAATACAAAAGCAAGGCAGAAGGAAGGAAACAAATCATAGATTTGAATTATTATTAGAAAGGCCAAAGCCAAGTTGGTGGTAGCAACAATCTCTAAATCTAACAAGTTAGTAAAAGGTATATTTCACTGTAATAATATCAAGATACAAGTTTGGAGTTCCTAAAAAGTTAAAACCACAAATGTTGGTAATCATTTCATCCACAATAATACTTATAACAACGAATTACAATAATGCTGCAGTGCATCTAACGAAGATGATAAAAAACTAGGAAAATAGGCAAATCTTCTCAAATATGAGAAGTCATAATGATTTCTAGCATAATAAGTTCCAAAACTAAAAAAATTTAAAATCGAACAAAGGTGGCAATAGTGACAGTGGTGATCAAACTGGCAAAAAGCGAGTAAAAGTAACAATAAAAAATGTATGCCTTAAATGTGGATAAAACATTTCGAAAGGCAGCAATCACATAGTTTACAATACTTTGACCAGCATGACTGGACACACACTTTATTATACAACAAACTCATACTAAACCATTAACTTGACTATAAATGCCCATCAAGCAATACAATACAAAATGTAACCATTCGAATATTAGACTCTAATACCATGTATAAATACAATATATTATTCACAGTGCACATTATGTATGACAAATCCTGTCACACCAGCAAGTTCATTATGAAGACAATGACTCATGAAGTGAATGAAGCAAGGGAATTCAATCGATGGCAAGACAAGACCTAGCAGGTTGCATAAGGTTTCATGGAATAACAATGTAACTAATAAATTTAAAGTAGAGCATGAAAGGTAGCATTTAGAGTGTTGTTTGATTGTACCCATTCCTCTCAATTAGTAAAGGACTCTGAATGGTCTTCTCGAACACAATAAGCTAAAATTTTATTCATGTTTTTACACTAGCAGGGTGAAAGCCAAGTTCTTTCTCTGATGTTCATCGATAATTTGAGAACAGATTTGAAGTGCTTATGGTTCCATGTTCATCTTTGTTTCTTTGATCAACTGAGTTTTTCTATGTCAGATTTCCAACATAGATTTTTGACACTCTGGTACCACTATCCATCAAAAGTAGCTCAGACTGCATCAGTGGGAATGCTGGTCTAGAAATTTGGAAAGTTTTGCAAAGCAGCTACCTGAAGTCTGTCCAAGGATTTTTTTTTTTTTTTGCATCCATGAGCATTACTTGCCTCTTCTGTGCTTTTATACAATTTAGTTGTTATTTCCTTTGTGCAATTCAAAAGATGATGAGTTATACAAACATGCATGCATGACCATCCAGATTACTGAGCCAGCTTTTTCTTCAACCAAACCCATTTTATGTTTCTATAGTGATGATGTGATCATTGTATTGAATGTTTGAAACATCATTCTTCTTGCCAAACTGATGCCTACCAGAAAACCCCCAAATTATTTGCTGTCCATGCATACTGATGAGTGATGAGCAATAGTATGTCTCATTATAAGTTTTCAATACATCATACAGGATGTCCGATTTGTACTTTTCAACTGCATTCTGATCCTGCTAGCCTTCAGCCTTCTGAATTTCTCTTTAAAATGTCAATTTAATTTTATACAATCTGTTCAAGTAACCAAATGCCATGGGGTTTTGGAGGTTGTTAGTAACTTTATCCCTCCCAAACTGGGGAAGAATTCTGTGCATCGTGCTGCTAAGAGATTAGAATTAGTGCATGGTGTAAAGTAGTCTTCTGGCAGAGGCAATGTTGGTGTGTCCTCGGTTGTTAGGTTTGGTGCAAAGATGATGGAGGGAGTGTCGTTGGCTCTTGGGATGTAATGAAGCCATAGAATTTCAGATGAGAGCAGTCTTGTTTGTTTCTGTCCCTCCCTGGGCATTTATGGCACTGGATATCAGCTCTGGTTCTTCTTCATTGGTAGCTTTTTGTCATTTTGGTTTATTGCTCTTTAGTGAAGGGTGGCCAGTACGGTTTAGCTGGTTATTGGCTTGAGGATTAATACTCCTTTGTAGAACTTTTGGCTGTAAAGTTTTGGTCAGTATTTTGTTTGAGGCTATGGCCTCTTTGATTTCTTGTTGTATCTCTTCCTTTTAAGTCTTTCTGGGATGGGGTCCCTACAGAACCCCCATAAATATCGAAATAAAAACTTATACGATCTATAAAAAACAAGCTGAAACCCCGTACAAGGATCACTAATGCATACCTTTCTCTGAATATCACATCTCCTGCAAGACGGATCTCTATTCCAGCACAAGGCAACTTTAGAATTTAATAAAACTCTTGAACCCTAGAGGGAGGTAGAAATGCAATTTGTTAAGAGAATCTAAGAATACCCATCTCTTGTAGGGAAAATGTGCAAGTGGAAACGACACTCAAGCCAATTGAATCCCAATAGGATAGAGCTATGATAGCGTTTCCAGTGTAGCTTTGATTCTCTGAAGAACCCGGTAACTTAGGCTACACCTTGTAACTTTGCCACAAACTTCTGGTTTTATAATGTTCTGTTTCTCATTGGCCTCAGAAATTGTCGATGGGTATTGATGCCACCTTAAATTGCCATTCAACTCCGTGTTGGAAAAGATGAAAACGAGAAGAAATAACTACTTTGAATCTTTCACACCCATCACCAATAATCTCCATAGGAACAAAATCCATCCTTGGTCTCCCAAAGAACAAAGCCATTCTTGAAATGATGGAAGCGGTTTGAAATTTTCTGCCCAGCAATCTATGAAATGAACTTGATAGTCATGTAGTAGTCTCTACAAACATGAAGGTTTCTGATAACCCACATAGGCTTTCCAGAGTTCACACTAAAAAGCTGAAAGGTAATTGTAACTCTTGATTATGTTAGTAGAGATTGCGTTCTCTCTTCTGCTGCATCCTCTAGTACAAAGTTGGTCTCGGGTTTATACCCTGCCTCCTCCATCTGCTTGGCCAATTCATGCAGCTTTTCATATATCTTCTCTGATTCTGGGTGGGTTCTGTCTCCAGTGACAAATACGTGTACCCTATGTTTGATATTCATCCAGCTGCATCCAGGTGTCTTCTTAATCCTCTTTTCCTTCATCATTATTCTCACATTTCTTGCATCATCCCACATAGACGCAGCAGAATAAATGCTTGATAATAAAACATGTGTTGTTTCATTGCCTGGTTCTAACTCAAATAGATGCTCTGCAGCAAGCTTTCCTAACTCTACATTTACATGAATTTTACAGGCACTGAGCAAGGAACCCCAAATAACAGCATCTGGTTTCATAGGCATTTTGTTGATAAGATCCTCTGCCTCATTGAGGCACCCAGCACGACCAAGAAGATCAACCATACAGGCATAGTGCTCAGGACCTGCAGTTAGGCAATGATTTTGTACCATAGAATCAAAGTAGTGCCAGCCTCTCTCCACAAGGCCTGCATGGCAGCAAGCAGAAAGAACGCCGAGAAAGGTAACCTCATTCGGCTTAGTTCCTGCCTGCAGTAATTGTTCAAAGAGTATAAGCGCCTCTTTTGCATGTCCATGTTGAGCATATCCAGCAATTATAGCATTCCATGATATCACATCTCGTTCTGGCATTACAGTGAAGACTTGGTCTGCATCTTCTATGCTCCCACATTTGGCATACATAGTAATAAGAGCATTCTTCACAAATATATTGTTACTGAACGTTGTTTTATAAATATAAGTATGGACCTGCTTGCCCTGTTCCAATGCTGCTATGCTGGCACATGCTCTAAGAACGCTAGTTAAAGTCAATTCATTAGCTTTCACCCCTGTTCTTAACATTTCAATTAAATAAAATAAGGCTTCCTCACCATACCCATTCTGGGCACATCCTGCAATCATTGAAGTCCAAGAAACCACATTTGGTTGTGCTAAATTTAAAAAGAAATCACGAGCTTCTTCCATTCTCCCGTTCTGCACAAACCCAGAAATCATAGCATTCCACAATCCCAAATCCGGTGCTGACATTTTATTCATCACCTGGAGTGCATGCCCTATGATCCCACACTTCGAATACATGGTGACAAGGCCGCTTCCCACAAACACATCTGACTCAAGTCCTTTTTTCACAATGCAAGCATGTACCTGTTTACCCAGTTCAACCGCCTCTAAGTTTGTAGATGCTCTCAGAACACTTGGAAAGGTGAAAGAATTTGGCATCATACCAGACTGCAGCAGCTTTTTAAAAAATTCCACTGCCTCTGCACTCCGTTCATGTTGCGAATAACCTGCAATTAGGGTAAAGTTTAAGGAACCATGCTTTCAAAGAAATTTTAAAAACTTAGTTCCAAAAAAAAATCAATATTGAGTGTAAAGATACTTTCCAGTTGTGCGGAAAATGGCTGATTTCAGATAAAATAATGTTTTACAAAAACGAAGGTAAAACTTTCTTTTAGATTGTGAACAATTTTCAAGAAAAATAAATTAAAACAGCCAATTGGTAAATATTAGCCACTTAAAATTTCTCTACCTGCAATCATCGCATTCCAAGACCGCACATGTTTATCCGGCATTCTGTCAAACAGATGGCGCGCATCTTCTAATCTCCCATTCTGTACAAGCCCTGAAATCATTGTTGTCCACGACACCTTATTCCTCTCAGGCATAGTCTCGAACAATCCAGTCCCCTCCTCTATTCTTCCATTCTGCATATACCCCGCAATCATACCATTCCACGAAATCACATTCCGTTCAGGCATCTCATCAAACAGTTGGCGTGCATTCTCTAACCTTCCATTCTGACCATACCCTGCAATCATCGAATTCCAGGACACAACATTTCTTTTAGGCATTTTATCAAAAACTTGCCTTGCATCCTCTATTTTACCACTCTGCGCTAACCTGCTAATCTTCAAATTCCACGCCTCGACACTTCGTACAGGCATTTCTCCATTTCCTTCAGGTATTTTGTTAAACACTTGAACATTCCGATGTGGCATTTTGTCAAACAATTCGTGGGAAAGCTTAGGACCAACTGTTCTCGTCTCAATTTGGCCCTGCCCTGTTGTTAACAACTTCCATTTGATTGAATTGTTCAGAATGACACCAGAATTGACGTAACAAACCTCTCGGTTTCTCTCAATTTTCCGATCAATAGTGGCAATTCGATCACATTTGCCAACATCGCTGCTCTTATTGCGTTCTCCATTGTAAAAATGCAGGTTACGATTCCATGATACCAAATAAAACCCAGTGGCAACCACACTCCAAGTTAGCGTACTGGCCGAGCTGTTACCTAAAAAATCACGTTTACCTTTCGTATAACAACGGTGAGAATAACGAAAACATGCTGCAGGCATTGTTTATTGAGTTATAATTTTGCACCAGGGTTTAAGTTTTAAGTTTAAACTCGACTGCAAAAATGTTCCTATGAGTAGTGAGCGTAATTATTGAAATGGATGCCGCGGCATATTTACCCTTGAGTTCGCAACAGAACGTAAGCGGCAGATATATACATTGTGTATATCTTTGCAGGGTTAACAAATTGGCCTTCTAACAGTTTGGAACTGTCTTCGCATGGTTGCTTTTGTGGGAGTGTTAAGTTACTCATGAATTCATTCGTGTTAATTGGTTTCTTTAGCACCAATAAAGTATATTTTTAATAGTTCAAATCAGTCTAAGGGGTTTGTACTTTGTATTAAAATTAATTTTTGTATTAAAATTTTGAAAATATGAACATTACAAAGATTTGCAGGGGGAGGAAAATTTATAGACCACCTAGATATCGCTATCAATAGAAACCCTAGCTAAGGCCTAAGTCTAGCTCCACATAAATAAAATTATAGTACATACATTATCTAATTTGCAACATAACCCATACTACCCAAAATTGGGCAACAAAATGTAACCTCGAGTGTTACCGCCCATCACCCTTACTTGTAAACCCCACTCTTGTTTGGTGTCCCTGCCATTCCTCCCTTTCATGGTTAGAGCTCGTGACTAGTCCTCCTTCCCCAGTCACCAACTTTGCAATGTCAATGGCCCCATTTTGATTTGTTGTCCCATTCATATCCACCAACCTCTCCTCCCGGATATACTCTTGTAACCACCACAAACCACCTTTTGGGGCTAGACCCAAGATCCACTTAAGAAACAAGATGCTTTTAGCCACCACATTTCATAAATTTGGAAGCGTTGAAGGATCCTCAGTGAAGATGGGAAAATATAGCTCAAGCACCCTTCCTCTCTTTTGAATGAGATGGTAGTCCTTCGGTAGTAGCACTCCTCATTCCCCCTCGACATTATCCAACACATCATCCAAATCTCCCAAGAATTTGTTCCAGATCTGCTTTTCCCTAATATCAAAAACAACAATGCAAAGAATGTGGTCGAGATGTCAGAGTTCACTCGGTACCTATGATAGACCCCCAATAAGTCTTTCCCCAACACCATCTTTATTGCATGCAAAATCAGACCATGCCTAGTTTTGAATACAACCCCCAACCTTGTGTCTAAAATCTCTCCTAAAAAGGACATTTGTCTTCGTTGGCCCTCCAGTCTTATTAGCGTGTCCATTTTCCTTCCTCTTCACCACTCGCAGAATGCAGTTTAGCCTGCCAAAGAGGGGATTTGATGGCTTATACCCATCTCACACACTTAACTCTCGAAGTTTGGGAGATGCCTTTCCTTCTCATTATTGCTTGATTGCCTCCCACAAGTCTTAATATCCCTTCATCATTACTTGCTAACCAAACCCACTATGATAGAAGATTGTGTCCTATCCGGTCCTTTGCCAACTTCAATTACACTTCCACTCCCACTACTGAAGCCTTTTTTGCCAAGTCATCATCGATCTCATTCCCTTCCCTATATATATGTGAAACATTATATTCTTCAAACCTATTTAATATGTGCATTATTGGTCCTATCCATTTCCTTAGTTTCCAATTTGGAAACCATCCTTATCAGATTGCATTAACCACTAGTAGAGAATCACCTTCTAGATGGACTTTCCTAACTCCCACTTCAACTGTACTTTGGAGACCCATCAATGCTACCCTAAACTCAACCACATTATTTGTTCCTATCCTCAGATAATTTGATTTTTCCATCAATATTGATCCCTTACGGTCTCTAATCACACAACTTGCACCGCATTCCATTGGGTTTCCTCTCGTTGCACTATCAAAATTGATCTTCAACCACCCCTCCTTTGGTGCCCTCTAGATCACATTAAACCTTGGGTTGACAACCAAATTAACCTGTTGGTCCCCATTAACAAGGGATTTGGTTATATTTGTTATTTTTATTATATTTTTTTAATTTAATTAAAAAAGAGAGGAATTACGAATAATTATGTTGAAGGCATTTCTTATATGAATCCAACTAGTTGTGTAACACCCCTCCGTTTTGGATATTTGGATCGGCAGGTTTTTTGTAATGTCTGATTATGCTTATGATGTGACTGTGAACTTAGTGATTATTTGAATCATGAACTGTTTAGTGATGCGCATGTTATATTATGATGTGATGATTGTGTCTGAACATGCTTTGACTTTGGAACTTAATTACTTGCGATCGTGATTGTTAAACGATGTGAAGTTATATGTTGATGTGATGTGATCTTATTCTGATGTTATCTTTATGACATGTTTTAGAATAACTTAGAAGATATATGATTGAATGATGTTTTATGCTATTGATCATATCATTGATGTTAGATGCGCAGTTAGTGATACTGTATTGGTGAAAGGGACGGATTGTATCACTCGCTTGCGAGTGCCCTACAATTCTGAGATTCCCTCTTCACAGTGTGTTTAATCATATTATATATATATATATGTACGTTTGACATGCTCTTTGTTGCAGGTTGGCAGGTACATGACATCGACTCCACCTGGTTTCACAGGTTTGAGCGTGTCCATTTACCAACGGTAATTGATTGGAAGATAGTAGCTAGGTTTTCCGAGCCAAGTCGTCACCCTAGTCATAACGTGTTGTCGAGGTTAGTCGTTTTAACTTGGTCAGTTTCCCCTTGAGTGTTTATTTAATTTCAAGTTTAAAGTTTATTAAATGACTTGTGTAGTTTAATTAATGATTAAATGTGTTTAATTGCAATGTTGAAATGTGATTTATTTTGTGGATTTATTTGATGAAATTAATAAAATAATTATTGGGTTATTGATTGATTTGATTAATTAATAAACTAGATTTAGTTTATTAATTAATTAGATTAATAGTGATATATTAAACGAAATAGTGATTTTGGCGTTATTGTATATCTAAATTCAAATGAAATTGAAAATGGAAGTTATATTGGATATTTAGGATTTAATTAAAATCTTGTCTGAATAGTTATGATAAAATTAAAATAAATAATTAAATGACAATGTGTTTTAATTCCACTTTTGAAAAATATTGTTGAGGAAATTATTTATTGGTAATTTTGAAATGCTTATGTTTTATGAGAAATTTGGAAAATGCATAAAGTTAAATTAAAGAAATTAAATTTGGGTTTTGAATTTAAGGTAGAAATGGGCTTTTTGAATTAAAAATTCAGGGGTGGAATGTGAATTAAAAGGTGAAAATCCCCATGCTTTAAATTATATTTTGTAGTGGCATTTTAAGGTTTTGGACCATTTTTGGGAAAAACCCTATTTTGCAAGAAAAAAGGGATCTAATTGGGGATCTTGCAATTTTGGGAGAAATTTTGGTTGGCTATGGTTTATGGGCTTGGATTTGTGAAGAAGAGGAAGGTATGCTTGAGCTGGATCTTGAGGAGGATTCGAAGGTCCATGGAATCTTGAAGCTTTGGAGAAAAATTAGGGTTTTTTTTCTTCTTGCTTTGTTTATTTTTAAAATAGATCAAATCCTCATCTTGTTGTTTGAAATCTTTGTAATATTGTTTGAAATCCAACAAAACCCATGGAATTAGATTTTAAATTAGCAATAGAAAACTTAGAGGAAAAGATTTAATGTATTTGTCTATTTGGGGAAAAAAATCAGAAAAATTCTTCCTATTATTGTGCTCTAAATCTTTCATTCAAATCTATTCCTCAAGAAAATCTGCCAATCTCACTGTGATTATGAAAAATAAAAACATATATTTATTTTGTGAGTTTTGGGAATTTCTGATTTTCGAAATTTTGGTTTACACGGATAAAATCCGCCGTTCATAGGGGATAAACGAAATTTTAAAAGAAAAATAAAATAAAAATAAAAAAAAGTTTGGGCCCATGATTGTTGGGCCGGGCACTGCCCACGACCGCGTCCTCCACCATGGGAGGCGCTGCCTGTGAAGGCAGTGCCAGCGCTGCCTTCACTAGGCAGCGGCCCCCATGAGTGGAGGCGGGGCTGCATAGCAGTCCCCAGCAGGGGCCGAGCCCCTGTTCTGGGGCTGCGTGGCAGCAGGGGGAAAACCCCTTTTGATTCTTTAAAGGAAATAAAAGTTTATTTTATTTCATTTTTTGTTTATGTTATATTTTAATTTAAATATATTATATTATATGTGTATTTTATAATAGATATATATTATATATACTTATAATATTATATATATGATATATATTATAATATCATATGTATATATAATATGTATATATTATTAAAAAATATATATATAGATATATCATATTATAATTTAAATAAATTTTGTATTATGAAATTTAAAATGGTATTTAAATTTATTTTAAAATAATTTATTAATATGCAAATAAAATAATATTTTATGTGGCATATTAAAATAATGTTAGATGTTAAATTGAAATTTTAAAATGATGATGTGATTATTATAGTTGAAGTAAATTGATATTTTAATACAAAGACGTAAATTTTAAAAGAATTGATTT
>VDFB02214817.1:0-14850 GCA_007258455.2 Sequoia sempervirens | reverse complement strand
CAAAAATCAAGTAATCGGGCAGATTCTTGATTTTCCAAATCGAATCTTCAGTCCAAATCTTATCTTCTTGATTTTTCGAATCTCATGAATCAGGCAATCTTATCTTCTTGATTTTTCGAAAATCTTTATTTCTTTAATTAATTTCCTCATTTATTCTCCACTGTCGATCCGATTATCTGAGACATTATTCTAACCATTCGATTAAGGATTTTTCCCTAACCCTAATTAGGGATTCTCAGATTTAATCTGGACCTCTCATTTTAAGTTCTCATCATCAATTAATCTCGTCTGTCCATTCGAAATGACATTTTCTATAAAATGTCGGTTTCCTCTCACTTTTCGATTACACACAAACACGCTGACATTTTACATATACGTAGGCACATGTTATAGGCATTACACTTTCACACTTGCATTCTTAGATTTATCATAGCATTTATTATTTTAGTTTGATCAAATCTTAGACATTGTCATAGTCATAGGCATTTAGACATTTTTATACAAATCCTTCAAGGCTTGTTGTAGGACTTAGACGTTTGCAGATTGCTCATACATCCAATCTGAGGGCAACATCATCCAGCAAGTAAGAAGGTATTACGAAAGTGAATCATGGAGGTCTCGGCGATAAGGTATAATCGTTCTTTCGTTTACTTCCTTTGTGTTTCTTAAGATCTTTGGGTTTCATTATAATTTATTGTTTGTTGCTAGCACTCCTAATCAAACCTAAAAGAAATCCCTTGATTACATTGGTGAACCCGACTCCATTTTTCTGGTTAGTTCCATACGTTTTTTGTGTTTTTTGTTGTTTTGCAGATACAGGTACAGAGCGACGCAACTATTTTTTTAAAACATCGTGACACATTTGATGCGTCGCAACGCATCCGCTGACAGAAGAGCCGCAATCACCCTGATAAGCCGCAATCGATATCTTGAACGATGCATCTGATCTGTCGTGTCGCATTTGAGGTCCTGAACGACGCATATGCTCTGTTGCACCGCATCTGACTGGTAAATATTTTCATTCATTTTTTACATTCTGATTTTTGGATTTTAGGATTTTCTGGTTGCTGGTTTCTTTCTGGTTTTTTTTGGTCTTCTGATTTCCTGGTTTTTCATTTCTACATGTTGGCTAGCTTACAGTTTTTGTGTTACTAATCTTCGTTTGCAGCATGTGGCGGTTACTATTCATGTGTCGAAGATCATTTAATAAAGTAACTACTACTCTTTTGTCTGCAGATTCGAATGTCGAAGACGGAATAAAACAAACATTGTGCTTGTTTTTCATAGATTAGCAAACATTTAACTTTGGTGCACATAAAAAGAACATTTATGTCTTCTTTACTTGATTGTGTTTGCAGAATGGTAGGTGAGTATGCTCTCACTTGGTAAAAACCTCGTGATGAGAAAACCAGACCCATTCTTATCTGTTATTACCCTGACTTGGTATATCGGAGTATCCTCTCCCCTCGCGCTTTCGGGCAATCTTGGGTGCAAGAGAAATGGTTACCAACTCTAGAAATTGGGCCTGCCTGGGGATTTCATCACCCCAATGTGACTCAAACCGGCAACAGAGCTAAAGCCAAGCTACCCCCGATCGGTATATAAATGTAAACCTTAAGGGAAAACCTAAGGTTGCTTGTGCGGATATGTCATACGGACGGAGTTGTACTCCCTTAAACCTTGTTGAGCTTAACCTCTTCAAGCTAGAGTGCCACCTTAATGGTGATTAATCTCTTGCCCCATGTATGGCCACTCGAACGGGGGTCCCTAACTAAAAACTCTTGTATAGAAAGCCAAAATCCTTCTATTTGCTAGCGCAGCACCGGTCGGTGTGAAGGCATCCACACTTTCACAGTTTGTAGTAGAGGTGATCAGCTCGCCATGGGAGTTTCATGGGGGTTGGAAGCTTGGTTGGCCTAAGAAGAGAGTGCACTATAAGGGGTAGCTCGTGCAACCAAGCTTTTGAATTCACATGCTACAGATATGCGGTTGGGGAAACCCGCATGGAATCTAGCGAATATTGTCATGGCCTAACCTAGGATTGTACTTATCTGATGTGTGTTTGGTTACTTTAAAAAAAAAAACACTATTTTTGTCAAGTGCTTTCTGGTTCTATCACAGTTTGAAACAAAACATTCACCAAACAGATCAAAACTGCCATCAAAATGACAAGAAAATCAATTTTAAACCAAACTGTGTCGCATCTGTTGAAACACAATTGATTTTCTGCTCCGCAATCGCTCTGTCAAACTACATCTGACAGTTATAACGCCGCATTTGTAGGCGTCATGATGCATCTGAACATTGCAGAGCCGCATATGCAAAACCAAGACGCAACTGACACCTCAAACGACGCATTTTCCTATCACTGTTTAAAACTTCACACAAATTCAAACCCGAATTCTTCATCTTGTCAATAATCTATCAAACACTGTTTCCTAGAAGATTCTGTCAAAAACCAAACTTGAAATTGCTCAAAGTTTCAACCATTAGTTTGCATTCGTCACCATAGGTTTCTTACTTCATTCTTTTTAGTTGCATACATTTGGCATTAGGTTGTCCCTAGGTTCATATTTTTGCATCTTTAGGATTAGGCAAACCTCAGCACAATTTGCAACATCATTGCTTTTGAAATTAGGCTCTTTTGGACTAAGTTATCAAACCCCTTTTTAGTCATTGTCCTTTTTTTTGTGAGATTTTTCCAACTCAAAAGTCTAGTTAGGAAAACTCACTTATCATTCAGACCTTGTCACCTTGTCAGTTTCAACAAAATCCTTTAGCACTCAAAATTGAAAAAAAAATTTGAGCTTAGAAGTGCTTAGGTACCCTTGTCCTAAATTGCATTATAAGTCTACACATTGCATATCCTATTCATGAAAATCCAAAAACATTAGTCATTCTAGTCATCATTTTGAACTTAGACTTCGCGTAGTGTTATACTTGCATTTAGTTGTCATTCCCATTTGAGAAATCTCATTTATGGTCGAAACTAGACTCCAAAAACAAAAGAGACAAATGGAAAACTTTCGACAAGACCCCATGTTTACTGTCAACAATCCTCCACATGACCCAAACTGGACCTTTTACGATCCATTTTCCAATTTAGACAATCAACCTCCAATGACAACGCAATCCTCATCAAACAGTCCATTCGAACCATTCTTGCAAAAAGATGAAAATGGTCAACTACTTGAGGAAAACTTAGAGGCACTGGCACAAGACCCAGAGGCCTGTCAGCTCGTTGAAACAATGGTCTATCATGATAGAGATAGATTCTTAGCTATGCTCTTGAGTGAAGGAGCTAATTTACCACAAGGATTTGACGTTAACACACTAAATTTGACACCTCCTGACCCTAATACCAACAATGCACATAACATGTCACAAAGTGGTCAACTTCCAAATACTATGAGCAATACTTCTGTTGGGACCACAACGACAATGCATGCCACTCCCAACATCCCAAACACCCCCAACATCCTCAACACCACAAATACCACGACAGTAAATGCCACGGGGGCATCATCAAGTCATAACAATCCCCCCTCGACAGCTCCATCTATTACCATGAGCACAACTTTGACATATCCGCTCAGTGGTATTTCACAAAATCCTTCGGGAGGGGCCACAAGATGTGTATTTATCCAAGGACAACAACAAAACGTTAACACGACAACACAGTCAAATGTCATTGCCTCCCAAGGTACAAACACAAACGTTCCCCTTGTACAAAATCAACAATTTACACAAGGTGGCCAAATAACACAACCCATGACATCATTAACACACCATAACATCCATGGTCATAACATCCCCCAAATAACAACACACATGGCTGGGGGACACATCCCAACCTACTCATCTAACGTTCATACTCATCAACATGTACCCAATCATAAATTTCAATATCAACATACACCCAATCATAACCTTCAACACCAACATGCACCCAATCATAACTTCCAATACCAACAACATGTCATGCATACCACAACTATCCATACTGCCACAATACACCAATATTCACGCACAACAAATAGGAATACATAGTGTACCAAGCAATCTAACGTACGGAAACATAAACGACCCTACTGTGGACGCCCTCCAAACAAGAATGAGGGATGTAGAGAAAACTATCCAAAACATGTACATTTCAGGCAAGAAATCAGAAATATCATATGACCTAAATGTATACCCATTCGACACGAGCTTATACATGCCTCCATTTCCGCCAGGATATGTGTCACCCAACTTCACAAAATATAGAGGCAAGACAAATCTCATTGAACATGTTCGCGAATTCGCAACCAATTGTATGGACATCGCCTACGAACAAACATACTTGATGAAACTTTTTTCTAAAATTCTGGCGAGTCAATCCCTTGAATGGTTTTCAACTCAAAAGGATATCCAGACATGGGATGAGCTTAAGCAAAAATTCATAAGAAATTACGCGTACAACATCGACATGGATACCTCTATCACTAGCTTGTGCAATCTCACGCAAGAAGATTCTAGTGAGACATTTATCCCATTCTTTCAAAAATGGAGAAGCCTCACTAGTCGATGTCACATTGACATCCCTGAAAGGGAAAAAGTCGGCATGTTTTTCCAAACACATTTGGGGCCCCTAAAATATGCACTACAAATACATTGTTGCACAAACTTCACAGATTTAGTTGAAAAAGGGGTCCAGACTGAGAAAGCCCTTATCGCAAAGGGAGAACTGAGATATGGTTCCAAAAACACAAATGTCAATCCACCCACCGACAAAAACAAATATTGGGTTAAAAATAAGCACGTTACAAATGACGGTGTTGTTGACGCCAAGACTGCAAACATTGTGGGTCCTGTATTGGCCCTGAAAGGGGTTCAACAGCAAAATAGACCAACAACGACACTGACACCTCCTCCCAATACTTCTTCAAACAATCAGAACGGTCAAAATAATTAGGGACAATACCGTCAGATGAGACAGTTTCCTAGGGGTCGCACATACACTCACTTGGGTGAACCCATTGAAGAAGTCCTTAGGAAATGCCTCCAGCATGGGGTCATCATACTTCCAGAACCAAAACTATATGACCCAGGACAATTCAAACCAGCATGGTGGAATGATAATGCACTTTGCGAATACCATCGAGCAAAAGGGCATATAACCTCTAACTATCGATAATTGAAAAACCTAATACAAGATCTTATTGAAAGTCGCACCATCGAAGTAGGTGGATCACAATTCACCTCCAATTCAGATCATACTATCCACAAGAATCCACTACAGGACCATGGTTCTCATAATGCTTCCACTTCAGGTCCGCAGAATCAAGCTAACTTCGCCCAAGCCAAGTACAATTATTCTAGTGGACCAATTATAAATAATGTTTGAACTGACGATGAGTGCATCAATACCATTACGATCAAGAGAGCACCCCAATGTAATGCTACTACTCAAAGTGGCAAGGTCACTATAGCTAGTCCACCTCCCACTAGACAGGCCAAAATCACCATACCAGGCCCATCTACTAAACAATCACAACCTGCCCCATCTGCTAAACAGCCAAAACCTATCCCAACCACACAGCAATGGAAACCCAAAAGTCAATTCAACCTCATCGACCAACTAGGAAAAACTCCCGCGCAAATATCTATCCTTGAGCTACTTCGTATCTCTCCCGTGCACAAAGAGATCCTAGACAAAACTCTCCTAGAGTTGTCGGTCCCCAAGCACATCGATGTCAATCAGTTTGAAACTATGGTGGGATATCTCACTACGCCGCACCACGTCACCTTCTCGGATAAAGATTACTCATCACCTAAAACCAACCACAATGATGCATTGCACATAGAAACTTTTATCCACAAGCACAAAGTTAGACGGGTTTTAGTAGATGGCAGAGCAGGATTGAACATATGCTCCCTCAAATTGGTTAAAGCTCTAGGGTTCTTTGATGCATGTGTAGACCAAACGAAGAGTATAGTGATCAAATCGTACGATGATGAGGAACGCTCTTCACGGGGCGTCATCTCTCTCCCTATCAGAGTGGGACCGGTCATTGTAGACACAACCTGCCAGGTCCTGGATTTGGAACTACCATATAACATCTTGCTTGGCCATCCATTGATTCATGCCTTAAAATTCGTTCTGTCTACATACCACCAATGCCTAAAGTTTCCATTTGACGACACAGAAGTAATCATATACGGAGACCCCGACCCTTTCCAATATTGTACAAACTTAAGGGGAATCTCCAAAAATCGAGTACCTATTAACCGAGAAGCACCTGGCTCCTCGTCATCCAAATACATCAACCCATCCACTCTCACGTCATCTTCCACATCCGCCCCATCCACGTCTTCCGCCACACCACCACCTACTGCAAGCCCTCAGACTGAACCCAATTTCAAAATCTAGGACCTCGGTTGTGGAGAGTTCAAACTAAATACAGCATACAACATAACAACAATACCCACGTCCCCAAAGATATATGATCGGCCATGTTTCAGAATGGAACCTCAAGAAACCTTCAAAGTTCCACCGAACAAAGTTTTTATCAAGTGGGGAGACATGAGTGATGAAGACCTTGCTGACATTACAGGATGGATCTATAAGGATACCGTCGCACTACCCCCGTTACCAGTTCAAAGATATGGCAAAGGTTATGACATAATGAAGGCTAAAGGCTATGATGGTACTAGTGGCCTAGGAAAAAATAAAACTGGTCGAAGGGAACCCATAGAAACTTTTCAAATTCTGAAGTATCTTGGATTAGGGTTTGGATCACCCAACAATGATGATCGACGTACCTCTGGACTTTCAAATGAGCGAGTACATGCTTCGGATAGTGTCGAGACTACTAGGGAAACCCTCACCGAAACAAACTCCCATAAGTGGGAATTTGGTTCAGAACGATCCCTAAGTGACTGTTGTCTTGATGATTTGTTTGTCGAACCAGGAAAATTGACCTCTGAACAACAGTTTTGGCAAACATTCAAAATTGAACAGCACCAAATAGTCGTGCTACCCACCACCTCCTATGCTAACACTCCATCATCTAACCCCTATCACCAACCCAACCTCAAGGTATCGCATCATTACTGACAACTGTGTTCAAAACCTCACCTACGTATATAACTAATATGACACTAGTGAAGGAGAATATTGATGGAGTCCGATATAGGTTTTGACTACGATAATCTCATCTATGCAAATTGATCATTGAATCTGATGGCACATCCTATCCCACCAATTTACCTATCACTACGGCATTCCTACCCTGAGCTACTGAATTGGGGACCAACAAGGACCGGCCAGCCTGACACATTTTTAGAATGATGAGGCACTGTCAATTTATGGGATTACGAGAAGGAATACCCAGTGGGGACCACAAATCAGGATTCGCCATTGATTTAGACTGCATGACATACTTTGGTGAGACTGCTCCATCCTCTAGTCGCAAAAGCAAAAAGAAAAATAAAGTAAAAAGTGAAACGTCTCTAGGTGAAAACCGAAAGGCACCTCTTTACGCAGCAGCAAAATAAAGGACGATTCAGGTAAAACCTCGAGGTGCCCAAAGATGGAGGATCAGGGACTTTCTCCCCGCGGGAATAGGAGAAATCGCCATGCTTATTGAGAACACAATAGAGGATAATATTTCAACTGCAGAAGACCCCAAGATGGTCCTATTTGCCACATCATTGACTGATGAAGAGAAACCCGAATTTCATAAATTCTTTGGTAAACAAAACAATTTATGGTCCTATGTGGGCCGACATGCCGTGATTGACCCGAATCGGTTCTCCGCACTATCTGCCACTATTACCTAATGCCAAAACCGCCGCGGAAAGTTAAGGCAGCACCGCATCAACAAGTTGCCCCGCCATCAGCGTCGCTGAAAGAAATGCTGACGCTTCTGATTCATATGGTCTATTGACTACGCTTAATGGATTTCTCGGACCGTCCCGGCCACAAAGCCAAATGGGTTGATCCGTGTATGTACAGATTTATGAGACCTAAATAAAGCATGTCCAAAGGATGACTTTCCTTTGCCAAACATTGACATTATAGTGGACCTTACAGCAGGGTATGAGATGTTATCCCTCATGGATGGTTTCTCCGGCTATAATCAAATCCGAATTGCTCCTGAGGATCAGCACAAAACGGCATTTACTTTCCCATGGGGTACATATTGTTGGAACTTCATGCCATTTGGTCTCAAAAATGCAGGTGCCACATATCAAAGGGCTATGACCACGATCTTCCATGACATGATCCACAAAATAATGGAAGATTATGTAGATGACCTATTGGCCAAATCAGCAACAAGGAAATATCATTTGAAGGTACTCGACATAATTTTCAAGAGACTTGAAGAGTACAAAGTTCGGCTAAACCCTAAGAAGTGTGTTTTTGGGGTCACATCAGGTAAACTCTTGGGATACATAGTTTCCCGAAGAAGCATAGAGGTCGATCCAGCAAAGGTCAAAGCAATCATAGACATGCCTCTGCCCAGAGGAATCAGTGAACTCAGAACTCTGCAAGGCAGAGTATAATCTATTCAGTGTTTCATAGCCCAGTTGGCAGATAAGTGTCATCTGTTCTAGTATCTATTGCGCAAGGGTATCCCCTTTGTATGGACGAATAAATTTCAAGAGGCCTTCTAGAAAATCAAAGATTACCTACTGTCAACACCAGTCCTCATGCCGCCCATTCATGGAAAGCCATTAATTCTATACATTTCGACTACTAGTTCAGCACTGGGGGCATTGCTGGCACAAAATGATCATGAAGGAAAAGAAAGAGCAATCTATTACATCAGCCGCACATTGATAGGGTATGAGTTGAACTACACATACATCGAACGTGCATGCCTTGTTGTTGTCTTTGCATCCCAAAAACTAAGACACTATATGCTCAGTCACCAGACACAGCTGGTCGCCAAGATTGATCCACTGAAATATCTCTTAAGTCGGGCAGCATTAACAGGGCGGTTGGCAAAATGGGTCATGATACTAAGCGAGTATGACATACAATATGTCGAGCGTAAGGAAATAAAAGGACAGGTAATAGCATATCAACTGGCAGATGCACCAATCAAAGTCACTCATCCACTAGTAACTGATTTTCTTGATGAGTCCATTTTTCATGCGGAACCGGTGGCACCATGGAAGCTATATTTTGATGGGTCTCATACTGGTCATGGCTCTGGCACTGGAATCTTGTTTATCACACCACAGGGGGATTCAATTCCTAAGTCATTATGGATCGCCTTCCCTTGTACAAATAACATTTCCGAATATGAAGCACTAGTCACAGGTCTCAAGTTGGCAATTAAATGGAAAATTCAAATGTTGCTTGTATTCAGGGATTCCCAGCTCATGATCAACCAAGTGAATGATGACTATGAAACAAAAGATGAGAAGTTGCTTCCCTACAAGAGGATGGTGGACAGCTTCCTGACATACTTCCAATTGATTTCTTTTGAACAAATCCCCAAGGCACAGAATAAGGCAGCTGATGCAATGGCTACTATTAGTTCTCTCTTGGACATCCCTAAAAATGTGTCACAATTCTGAGTTCTTAGTAGAACAAAATTTTGATATCGCATATGATATCCCGTGAATCAGAAACAGTTTAGAACTTGTTGGTCCCAACTCTCCTTGGTATCGACACACTACCGGCCTTAAAATTCTCAAACCTTCCAAACTCGCCCACAACCAAAGGAAGTCATTCATTAGGAAATCTGCAAGGTATGCCATTGTCAGTGACACCCTATACCGTCGTAGTTTCGACGATACCCTCCTTAGATGTCTTGACACCGACGAAGCATGTACGACCTTATGAGAAGTGCACGATGGTATATGCGGATCTCATTCGAGTGGTCGTACTCTAGCTAAGAAAGTAACGAGACTCGGGTATTATTAGCCGACAATGGAAAAAGATGCAACAACATGCCGCTATTTGTCACAATTTCAAATACATAGTGATTCGTCCATGCTCCAAAGACAAGAACTCGGGTCGATCACTTTCCCGCCCTTCGTCAATGGGGACTAACCTCATGGGTAAGATTCATCCAACGTACCTACAAATTCATTATTACCGCCCACTGGGCATTTCACAGCGGATTGAAGCCATCCATTGACATATATTGACGGCAGCAAATACGTAAAGTTCATCCCACCCATGATCATTGCCTCTGAGGGCTTCTGCATTCCATCATCATCACAAACTTAACGCCCGCTTAAAAACCAAGACGCTCGGTGAGTTATGGAGTTTTGTCCCCATATCCACCACTTTTCATCTCCATACTACCCACAAGGAAACGGCCAAGCTGAGGCATCCAATAAAACCATTGTCAAAATTCTCAAAAAGACTATCAATGACGCTGGCCGCAACTAGCACATACAACTCAACCCTGCTCTATGGGCTTATCGAACTAGCATTCGTACGCCTACAGGAGCCACCCCATTTGCCCTAGTCTTTGGCGCTGAGGCCATCTTGCCCATTGAGGTCAAAATTCCTTCGCTACGAGTCTCCCTGAAGGGTCTAACTAATGAAGAGGAGTACCGACAATCACGCTTGCATGAGCTGGAAATACTAGAAGAAAGACGGCAAAATTCACTGAACCATCTCCAATCATATCAGAACCGTCTTTGTCGCAGCTACAATAAAAAGGTTATGGTCGGAAGTTTGACATTACATGCATCTAGTTCTCATGGAACCCGAAGAACCAAGCCGACAGGAAAATTTTGAACCAAACCGTCAGCCCCACGTTATCATATATCTTCTTTTGGCTTTGGAGCTTATCAATCGGCTACACTGTATGGAGAAACAACGGATTGTGAGCTCCATCAATAGTTTACATCTCCAAGGTTCCCACGATAGCATCAAATGATTGGGTTGAAACCGCGAAACACAAAAAAATTGAAAATTAAAACGTCACCTCGATGAAAACCTCGTTGCATCTTGGTGAACCTAAAAAATCAAAAAAGTCAAGAAAAGGGCCAATAAAGAGAAAATGATTCGCTCACAGCGAAAACCTGCAACAGCGCCACGCTACCGGCAAACCAAACAAAAACGCGATAATTCAACTGCTCTGCTATCTCCATCGCTATTTTGGCCCGAACGAAATTTTAGGATGAGCGCTTGCTTTATTCCGCGAATCGCCACCACATCCTACTCCTACCTCGGCTATAGTGGAGAACATTGACAAGTCCCGGGACGACCGTCTGATCTAGTGGTGTCAAGAAGATCTCATCCATATTCCCTATTAAATGGCTGGGTCTTGACCTCGACGAAAACATGATCATGAATCCATGGATACTATACGATCTTAATTATAAAAAGTCCTAAAAGACAAAACATTAAGTAAAGTCCGGTAAAAGACAAAAAACATTGGCAAAAGTCCTTAAAAAGACGTCTGATTGGCAAAAAGTCCTTAAAACATTAAAAAACATTGGCAAAAAGTCCCAGACAAAACATTTAAAAAGTCCTAAAAAGACAAAAACATCAAGTAAAAGTCTTGAAAAGAAAAAAACATTGGCAAAAAGTTTTGAAAAGACAAAACATTGGCAAAAGTCCCTAAAAGACAAAAACATCGGCAAAGTTTTTGAAAAAGACAAAACATTGGCAAAAGTCCCGAAAAAGACAAAAACATTGGCAAAAAGTCCTGAAAAAAGACAAAAAAAACATTGGCAAAAAGTCCTGAAAAAAGACCAAAACATCTCAAAATGTCCTGGAAAAAGACCTAAAAATCATAAAACGTCCTGAAGAAAACCACAAAAAATAATCAGACCACTCAGCGAACACAAACGCAGTGTCATCTCTAGTCAAAGTCAATCAAGTCAATCAGTCCTTGTCATTTGTCTGAACTATGTTGTCTCTGCGCACTTACTACGTAGGCAAGACTCACATTTGAGTCCCCGAGACATTAGGTCAGTCCTTTTATGTTTGTCAAAATAAAATCATGACGCAATCTTTGGTCATCAAGACAAAGACATTGGTCGTGTCGAACAACGAGGTCTCTGAGTGTATGACGTAGGCAAGGCCATCTATCGATGGGCCCCTGAGGCCGCACTAGGTCATTCCATTAGGGTTCATGGCACTACACTGGCACACACGACAAAAGGCTTCAATCATTTTCTAGATGGGAAAACTCCTAAAATAAAGTAAAACAATCATTTATTCAACAAGGCAATCTCATCAGCACATCACTCACATCATCATGGCAATATCGGCATATAGTCAAACACAAGTCAAACTCGGTCAAAGCAAGTCAAATCATCATAAACCAGTCAAACTGTCAAATTTTGGTTAATCTTCAGATGAGTCCTTCTGAACGATAACCTCTGTCATTTATGCCTTAGGATGTGTCCTTCCTAGGCGTCGTCATTGTCATTCGACATTTTGAGCGATCTTCTTGACATCTAAAGATCACTCTTTGTGACATTAGTATTCTTCAGATGTGTCCTTCTGAAGAACCAACTCTGTCATCCATGCCTTAGGATATGTCCTACCTAGGCATCGTCATCATTTAGAGGGACCCCTTATGACTATTAGGGATCAAATCCTCTCGACATCGGCATTATTCAGGATGTGTCCTTCCTAAATTCACCAATTCTCGACATTTTTCAAGATCATCAAAACTGTAAACATTTTGATAACTCGACATTATTAAACCAGACATCTTGACATCGAAACAATGGATATCCAGACGCACTTGGCAAACACTTGACAATTGTCTTTTGGTTTTTTATCATGTTATTATTTTTTCAGCGAGATCCCACTAAGCAGGATTTAGAGAAGCAGCGACGTATCATGACGATTGACACGCATGACTACTAGTTTCTCAGCGAGGTCCTGATTCGGGGTTTTAGAAAAACAACGACATATCATGGTAAGGGCTTTATTTATTTTTGTATTTTGACAATCATGATGCTAGTTTCTCAAGGATGTCCTGGAAATAGGATTTAGAGAAGCAATGACGTTTCATGATTTGTCCTTGTCCTTTTCTGCTTGTGGTTGATTATGACAAAAAGACTGGGGCAATCACGCTCTCAGTATGAGTCATGATCATCCTTGTCTGTGACTGTTTGTCTTACGTAATGGTACGACCTTGCACACCTTGATCTATGTCATATCCTGGTGTTTGTTGGCCATTACAACAGTCTGCCCAATGATGATTAAGAGCAATAAATATTAAAGTCCTACAGTAAAGTGTTGAAGGATTTGGTCTAGGAATTAACATGCATCTCCATCAGTCTCATGTCTTCTCCTCTTTGGTCTGGTCATCTTCTCTCATCAGTCCCGTTGTCTTCTCAAGTCCATCTCACGATGATATCCTGTGACATCCTAAAACATAAATGCATACATGATCATATAAACATTTCATTAGGTCCATACATACATTATCCATGGCATTAAATCATATACATAATCACAAACATTGCATTAACATAATTATCAACACTACATCTATTACTAAATACATCATGCACATCATTAACATAACCATATAAATAAGCATTGCATCATCATGGCATCAAAATCACAAATAGGCATCATAGGACATACATCATAAATCAACATCATACATCATACATAATGCATTAAATCAAAGAACTTCACATGACACATGTAGGCCACATCAAAACTGCAACATCATATACTTTCATCTCAAAAAGGGTACAATGTCACAGGATAAAGTCAAGAGATATCCCAAAAATGGAGCTCGCAGGCTCAATAATCTATACAAAGTGTGTCGTAATAACAAAATACCCCTAGGGTAGACTCTCATCATCCCCTCGTGGTGAAGAATGTGGAGGCGGCAACTCTGTCACGGGCGCTGAAACAATAGGTGGTCCTGTAGCGGCCTCTGTCTGTGATACTGGTGGAACCGCGAATGAAGGTGTCATCTCCATGGTAACAAACATCTGTGAGGTCATTGCTGCCAAACTCTGAGAGGTAGACGGATCTATCAATGGCGGTTGACCCTGTACTGACCTTTGCACTGAACCAGTCGACCCATGGCTGTGACCCGGAGTGTGCCTGCGTGAATGGTGTGACCTGTGCCCTAAAGTGTGTCCTATCGAGGTAGACCCTCTGACACTGGTATGACTCCTACTGCCAGTAGCACTGCCTAATCTGTGGCCACTGCCTGTCCTCGACTGTGATCGAGACAAAGTAGGATCCCGTCGCTCCGATGGCACTGTCTGCTCATACAGGGTATGGTACTGCCCTAGTCTCGTGCTCACCCTGGCAAGCTCACGAGCCATGTCTCCCATAGGCCCTGTGCATAATGCTACAAAATCTGTACATCACTGAGTTGCATCCTACTGGCAGATCACCGCCTGATCCCGCTCTACCCGGGCTACCTCCAACGCTGACTGCAGTGACCTGACCTGTGCCATGTTGTCATCCAATCTCTACTGTAGATCGGCCACCCTCTAATCTGTTGTGGCATCCTAGGGAAATCCTGAACTAGATGGTATCTCCTCCTCTCCCTCCACCATCTGCCATCGGAGGAGTCTCTCAGCATCATTTATAGCATCGTCCTCCTCATCGTCATCATCAGCCACATCCTCTGCCACCTTTGCCTCCTCCTCCTATCCTGCCACCTCCGCCTCCTCTTGTCCCCTCACCTCTGCCTCCTCCTCCCTCGTCCTTCCACCTCCTCAAGATCCTCCTCCTCACCCCTCACCTCCTCCTCCTCTTGTCCTCCCACAGCCACCTCCTCCTCCTGTCCCCCCACATCCATCTCCTCCTCTCGTCTCTCCTCACCCTCTCCCTCCTATCTGGGCTACTCCTCTCTCTCCCCCTCCTCGCCAACCTCAGGGATAGCATCTAATGCTACC
>VDFB02214816.1:0-25842 GCA_007258455.2 Sequoia sempervirens | reverse complement strand
ACTAGCAGTAGGGGTGGTTGTTGATTGCGGACTTGGGACACCGACATAAGGTGTAGAGGCTAATGTTTTAGGTCTTTTACTCCCAACAAGAGGACCGAAGGGAGTGGATGATGAAGCCCCTACAGTGAAGTTAAATCCTGATGTCATGCTAGATGTACCAAATGGGGACATATGGACTGTTGTACTCTGTGTAGATGTGCTAGATGGCATAGTTGTGCTGACCTGAGGTATAGTAGTACTAGCAGTCGTGGTATTTGTCCCTTGTGTAGGTTGAGTTTGTAAGGTGCTGATATCAAATCCTAGAGGTAAAGTAGCACCTTCAGCTAGCAATTTTCCTAAAAATTGTTGATGATCATTTGCTAGGTACTCATCTACAAAAGAGGCAAACTTAGGGTCCTGTGTGGCAGCCTCTATGTCCTCTACTGTAATATGTCCTTGAGCATTTCTAGTGGTGAATTTGTCTAATAGAGTCTTATGAGGTCTTGAAGAAAATGGATTGATGAACTCGTTTTGGTTCGACATGTTTTCTCTCTCCCTTCTCTTAGACCTAGTTTCAGCCATGTAAGACAAGCTCAATATGCGGGGTATGCAAGACTATATCTATGAACAGTATGAATCTAGTCTATGTTTTTGGGATTTTTGTATGCAAAATAAGGGATGTCCTAGGATGACACTAGTCTAGACTCTAAAGATACAAAGTCTAAGCAAGACCCTAAAGTGATCAATTCTATAAACCCAAGACGAAGGGACCAACTACCTAAAGTCAAACCAAGGTGTCAATTTAGTTAAGTCAAGGAACCAATGTAGGACGAGGATCAAAGACAAGTTGAGTTTCCTAACTAGACTGATGAGCTAGGAGGACTCTCTGTAGGACAAAGTATAAGATGACAAGACTAGGTTCAATGACAAATTTTGTTAACACTATGATTTTTCTAGAGTATAGATGGTGGACTACTCCTAAAGTTTGTAAAAGTGACCTTTCTAGAAGTTTAATGCAAGGTAATATGTACCCTAAGATGAAGCTAAACTCTAAATGAAGACAACTATGGTAATGACTAAATGACCCTAAAGGATGCAAAATTGAGCAAATTGTTTCAGGTTTCTGTTTCAAAGACTGTTTGTGTGAAGACAACTGAAACTGGTATAACCGTGTTGACTGGACAGTGACTGTGAATTCTGGTTTAAATGTCAGACGAGGATGTGATGCGGATCTAAATAATTAAATAAATAAAGAATTTATTTAATTATAGTTGAAATATGATAAAGAGTAAATTAAATAAGAATTTATTTAATTTGACAAGAAAGGATAAAAGGTTAATTAGTAATATAATTAAATAAAAGCGTTTATTTAGTGTCGAGATAGAATAAAGCGATTATTGAATTAATTAAATAATTAAGATTATTTAATTAATAGAAAAATTAATGTTAAGGTGAATTAATTAAATAATTAAGATTATTTAATCATGACCATAAGAAGAATAGGAAATATGAGAATAATATTGAGTAGAGGCTTCAGACCCGGTTCGGTGTCTACGGTACCCCGAAAGAAATGTGTAGGAAGCTTCTTAGATATTAGCTTCATGTGTACATTTTTGGGAACATCAAAATTTTTACTAGGTTGACTAAAAATGGTTGGAATATTAATATAAAGCAACGACATTTCTTTTTGTTTATAAATCCTAAGTAATTCACTAATTGGAATTTGAACCTTTAGTTGACTTAATGCTTGAGGCATATTAATCGGCTTCTATGTTGGTAAGGGAGTAGAAAACTTGGAATGATAACATCACTACTATTAGGGATAAAAGAATTACCTACACCAACTTGCTTCATGATTGATGCATTTTTAGCTTCCTTAATGGCCTTTTGTTTCTCATTTGTTGTTTCCTTAACTTAGTTTTGTTTAACATTAGATCTAGTCACCTTTGAATTCTCCATATTGTATATTAGAACATCAATATTATTTTGTTTAGGGACATATTTCTTTTGTATGGATGCATCTAGCATATGCATCATCTTCCTTGGTGGTGACTTTCTTGTTGTTCTATTTGCACTTTGCTTAGCACTGTTATCCTTTTGTTGTCCTTTACCTATTAGTGCAACTTATACATCTCGTACAATAACACCCCCAACTTGACCTTTTTCACCTACTTGCCTATTTCTTAATTGGATGTCAATGAGAGATTTTATGTCTTCATTGGATGGTTATACTCTCTTGCACCTTTGGTGCATCAACTTCTTATGTTGATTGACATCTCTAGTTGGTAGCTCATATTGAAATTGATCACTATGAATGCTAAGAGAATTCCTCTTCTTAATATGCATCTAGCTGGTCCATGTTATCACCTTTATAGTGCTTAGGTGTACCATCATCATCTTGAAATTCTTTTTCTTTTTCAAGTGTTGTAGAGCTATAACACACTTTGATGGATCATGAGACAAGTAACACATATAACACTAGAGTGAATCTTATTGAAGATTCACATGTTCCTTTCTCTTGAGGCATCAAGGGTATCTCTCTCTGGGTATCCTTAATTTGTGTTTTTAGGAGCCATTTTCTTATCATTTTTCTCATACATGTCTTTTAGAGCAATCATGATTTTAGGGTCAATTCTGCAATCTTTGACCATTGAAGTGAGTGGCAACATATAAGGAGGTATCCCCTTTTCATTTCTTGCAACCCTGTATGAGAGATCCTTCATAGCCCCCATTAAATATTATCAAGCTTTTCCTCAGTTATGATGGGCTTACTAGAAGTTGTTGCACTTGGTTTTTAAAGTTTTACATCAACTCTTTTAAGAGTAGTAAATGAATTTGAATTGTAATAATAATTTATAATTATAGTAATTTTTTATTATTGTATATTAATGAATGTATATCAAGGTTTCCATGAGGTCTCGACTAAAAATTGACGATGACACTAAAAAATCATATCCTTTATGCCCTTATTCCAACATCAAATCATGATGTTGATGAACACCAATGATATTATACTTAAAGAGGGCATTAGTATCTTCCCCAAATGAACTACAAAACTTGAGTCACCTTACACCATACCATCAACAAATTGATTAGTACGCCTATCCCCAATCAATTGAAAGGGATTCCCTTGATATAAAAGTGACAAATTGCAAACCAACAACTACATACTTAAGACTAACAACTCAAATGTGATTGGCACAATTTGGACTAACATCAAATTACATAGGGAAAACCACTAATATTAAAACAAAAGAGACAAACAAACCAAGAATTAGACAAACTACTTAAATCTAAAGAGCTCTAAAGAGCTCTTAACTCAACCAACAACCTGAACTACTCAATTGTTATAGCAAATTTCTTTCTAACCATTCTATGATTTTAACTATCAATCTATACAAGTAGATATCATAGAGCTTTTAGAAATCCTCAAAACTATAACCATCTCTTAGATTTAAATCTTCCATTATTCTTTTTCTCAAACATAAACCATCCATATAAAACTTGTAACATATACCTCATTTTCATAACATTTATAATTCAAACAAATTTACACTTAATTCTTACTTGTTACAAACTTAAATTAACTCCAAGAATTGTATAAAACATGGATGACTATACATTACAACTCAGATGATATATATTTGTAGGGGACATTTATACTAGTATCAACATGTTGAATACACTTTATTAACAAATAATAACAATTAGTGGAAATCCAAAAATATTATTGACTGAATTTAACATATTAATTATTATTTTCTAAAAGTTTATCTATCAATTACATAAAACATGAACGACTATATATTGCAATTCAAATGAAATATTTGAAAGGACATTTATTTATGCTAAATGTACTTTATTAAATTCATGAAAATCCAAATTTATTATTGAATGAATTTAACATATTAATTATTATTTTCTAAAAGTTCATCCATCATCCTGGATAAATTTTGCGTACACAGATCCGTTGCTCAAAGTCAACGTAAAATTGAAAATGACACATAAAATTCCAACATATAAGGCAAGGGCTATGTCGCTTAAATACTTCCCGATCATAAAATTATATTTTGAAAAGTCAGCACTCAGATACCTGGACCTGAGCCGTCAATCCATTCAGCTGCATGCAAATTATATGAAAAATCAGGTGGCAATATTTAATTGGGTTATATCTCAACTACTGTATCATGGAAACCAAACTGCCCACTGTGTTTAACCGTTTCTCAATCCACAAATTAAAACCAGAGTAACAGCCAACCCATTTTCTCTCGCTAGCGGCTATGAGTCGCTTTCGACTCGCAAATCAATGCCTATATAAGGAAGGCTTTCATCTCCCAAAAATCAAATTCATTCCATTCGTGCAAAATAAATCTAAGTTTACACTTTACAGTGAGAATCACAAAAATGCCAACCGCTTCTGCAGGGCAGGTCATCACAAGCAAAGGTAAGTTGAAAGCTCGGAAATCCATCATTTCAATGTGCATTTCACTCTTCAATGTTTCTCTGTTTAAAGCAAATCAATTTCGAAATTTGGTTTTGTAAGCAGCTGCCGTGGCATGGGCGGCAGGGGAGCCCCTGAAGATTGAATATGTGCAAGTCGCACCTCCACAGGCCATGGAAGTCAGGATCAAAATAGCTTACACTTCATTGTGTCGCACAGACCTCGTTTTCTGGCAAGCAAAGGTATAAGTAGTACTATCAATACCAACAAGCTCAAATTTTCTTTAATCTAAATCTCATTGCTGTGTCAGATATGTAGGAAATGTAGCCGAATATTTGGGGTTTTCTGTTAGCATTTAGGGCTTGCTGTTGAATAAAAGACAGCACATCACTTGTATACGTGCTGTTAAGATTTGTTTACCTCTAGAAGTTTGCTTCTTTATAGCATAGTCAGTGTTTGTTTTTGAACAGGACTCTGTCTCCCTGTTCTCCTATTTGTAACAGTGGTTTTTGTTACTTGATTCAATAATAGAAAGTACTCCATTTTGTGTATTTCTCTGCCTTTTTCATAATTCTGAGTTTCAGATAATAATAACATGGTATCAGAGCAAACTTATTAGAGTTTGTTGAATCTGAAGCTACTAAGAGAAGTATCAGAAACAGGACAGAGAGATGGTCTCATTCGTTGCAGGAGATCCTCAAAGGATAGTAGAACGATTTGATGGTGTTGGATTTAATCTTTGGAAGCTCAGGATGAAGATGTTGTTGCTGAATAAGGACTTGCTCAATATAGATGAAGGCACTGAGACTAAGCCCACCCAAGATGCAGATTTGATCAGTAAGTGGGAGTTAAAGGAAGGTAAGGCTCGGTCTTGTATACTTTTAAGTTTGAGTGATAATGTGCTTTTGCATGTAAGTGAGGCAAAAACAGCAAAGGATGCATGGGATCAGTTGATTAAATTATATGAATCAAATGATGTTAGTACAAGACTATATCTTTGAAGAAAGTTTTTTCAGTTAAAAATGCAGGAATCACAGAAGATATCAGACCACACAAACCAGTTTAAATCTCTAAAAAATCAATTGGCAACGTGTGGGTCGGTAATTGCAGACGAAGATGCTGTTATGACACTTCTTTGGAGTTTGTCAGAATCCTATTCTGGAGTGGCAGTAGCACTGAGCACTCAACCTAAGCTGGATTTGTCTACTGTAATAGCAACACTACTTCAAGAAGAAATCAGAAGGAAAGATGCGGGTTTAATTGCTGAGAACCCTACAGCCTTGTTTTCAGCAGCACACAAGGGCAAAGCAAAGAAGAAAAGTGAAAGCAAATTTCATCCCTCTCAGTCCAATGTCTCAAAGAATGGTAAAGACACAAAGGAGGAGAAAAAGAAGGGAAACTGTTTTCACTGTGGGGCTCTTGGAAATTTTAAAAAACAATGCAGAAAGTGGTTAGCATGGGTAGAAGATGTAAAGAAAAGTAAGGTAGTTGAAGCTAACATGACTTGATGACAGCAAGCTTGAGATGATAGGAGTTGGAAATGTCTCACTGAACATGCCAAATGGTACACATAAGCAAATCCAAGATGTATGGTATGTCCCTGCTCTAGCAAAAAAGTCTTTTATCAGTAAGTAAGATTACCAATGCTGGAATATTTGCACAATTTGACAGCAAGGTGTGTGTTCTAAAAAATGAGGAAAGAGTTACTATTGAAAAGGGAGCAACTTGTAGAGGATTTAAATATGCCTCTGCCAATTAAGTTGGGAGTGTGTGAAGGTTGTTGTTTGGGCAAACAACATAGATTTCCCTTCTCAAAGAAAGGAGCAACAAGAGCTAATGAGCAAATGGAACTCATACATTCAGATATTTGCGGTCCAATGCAAACAATGTCACACAAAGGGGCAAGGTATTTTATTACCTTTATTGACAATTTCTCTAGAATGACCTTTGTTTATTTTCTCAAAAATAAATCATGTGCATTAGAAATGTTTAAGATTTTTAAAGCATTTGGTGAGAAGCAGTCAGAAAAACCTTTGAAACGACTTAGATGTGATAATGGGGGTGAATATACCTCAAATGCTTTCAAAAGTTTATGTGCAAAGGAAGGGATCAAACTTGAGTACACTGTTCCTTATTCACCACAACAGAACGGTGTGGCAGAAAGAAAGAACAGGACTCTAGTTGAAAGTGCCAGATGCATGCTTAGAAGTAGTGGATTATCCAAGATTTCTTGGGCTGAAGCAGTTTCTACTGCAGCATATTTACAAAACATGCTGCTCTTCTTCTATTGCAGGGCCAAACTCCTATTTTTCCACGCATCTTTGGACATGAAACAGCTGGGTAGGTTCCCTAGCCTTTGCATAATTTCAGGAGTACTGGCAATCGAGGTATCTAATCAGTTCAATTGTGCAATCGAGACTATTCTAGCCCAAGTACTCAATACCCAATTCGACTTTGATTGAATAGCACTAGATGGATGGATTTGAGTGAGTTGAGCCCATTTAATAACATTCCTTACTCTTTTGGTAATTGGCAATGGCAGAGTGGTAAGAGAGTGTGGGAGAAGGAGTAACGGATCTCAAGGAGGGCGACCATGTACTGCCTGTATTTACAGAGGAGTATGGAGAATGCAGCCACTGCAAATCAGAAGAGAGCAATATGTGTGAATTGTTAAGGATAAAGACAGACAGAGGGGTTATGCTTAGTGATGGCAAGTCGAGGTTCTCCATCAGAGGACAACCCATTTATCACTTCCTGGGGACATCCACATTCAGTGAATACACCGTTGCACACGTTTGGCTAGATCCTGCAGCTCCTCTCAACAAAACCTGTATTCTAAGCTGCGGTGTCTCAACAGCTACATCAATATTATTAGTTGACAGATATCACTAATGTTGATTGATATCAATATTACTTACACTTGTTGCCTGAAATCAGGGATGGGTGCTACTTTAAATGTGGCCAAACCAAAGAAGGGTTCCACAGTAGCAGTATTCGGTCTTGGAGGTGTTGGGCTTGCGGTAAGAATAACAACCATTTGCACACTGTAATTAATATCTGTAATTAATATCTGTAATTTGAATGATGAAAATATAATTCTCTTAAAAATTGTCTCTGAAATTTTGCTATCAGCTGATGTTTGGGTTTCTGAAGAATTGTTTCCAAACTTCTATTTTCAATTATTGTCAACTTTGGAAGCTTCAAATCCTCTTATTTTAGCGCTGGTTTCTTTTCTTAAGGCTGCCGAAGGAGCAAGAATCGCTGGAGCTTCTCGAATTATAGGCATTGATTTAAATCCTGGAAGATTTGAGAAAGGTGAGTGAAGGATAACTTGATGCAAGGATCCACTAAGAATTTTGTATTATATTTATCTATGTTGCACTCTTCCTTTTCAACAAGGTCTTTTTCTCACTCTTCGCTTTGCTTTTCGTTTCCAGCAAAACAATTTGGAGTAACAGAATATATAAACCCACAAGACCACCAGAAACCTGTTCAACAGGTTTGTTGAGCTCAATCATTCTTTTTGTTTTGATCAGATATTTTGAAGTGATCAACCAATTTCCAGGGAATGCAGAGTCCTATTTTTTGCAGGAACCAATCGATTTCACCCTATTTCTAATACTAAAATATTAATGAATATCTTATTCTTTAACAGGTAATTGCTGAAAGAACTGATGGTGGTGTGGACTGCAGTGTTGAGTGTACGGGGAATATTAATGCAATGATTCAGGCATTCGAATCTTGTCACGACGTATATCCTCTTCCCCTGTAGTAAGCATATGGTGTTTCCGTTATAGTAAAAGAAGATGTGTATGTTCCACAAACTAACTCGAGTTAATTTTTGTATACATTTTTAGGGGTGGGGTGTGGCGGTTTTAGTAGGAGTGCCTCGTTCCAATGCAGCCTTTACCACCAGTCCTCTGAATTTCCTGAATGAGAAAACACTAAAAGGAACCTTTTTTGGGAACTATAAACCTAAGTCGGATCTGCCAAGTCTGGTGGACAAATACATGAATAACGTAAGTATTAGAGATTTCAGTTTTTTCATTTTTGTTCTCCCTGCTGTGCTTTGGGTAAAGATTTGTCTGCTGTTCTTATTCAAAGTTCATAGATCTTTATCTAAAAGGTAGACGTACCATAGTTACTTCTCAGCAGCTTAGAAATCTCTGTTCTAACTACTAATGAGGCTAAACACAGCTTTCTATATATCTGAAGTTGCTAGTGCCAATAGCTCAAATGCCTGCTTTTTGTTGCAGGAGCTTGAATTGGAAAAGTTCATCACCCACGAGATAGACTTTGCGGACATCAACAAGGCATTTGAGTACATGATGCAAGGAGAGGGTCTGAGATGTGTAATGAAAGTGAATTCTTAGAGAGTGGAAAACCCTTGGGGGTTTTGGAGGTTCTGGTTTGCACAGAGGTTGCTGAACTATTGAAAGATGGCTTCGATTTAGAGAGTTTTAAGTTTTTTTTTTTCAAGTTTTTGAGAATTTATCTGAGCACGGATTGAAAAACCAGTTAGTACTATTTGAATTTTCTTTCTGTAAAACATCTTGTAAAGATAATGTGCTTTTGAATCTTATTACAGCAGAGCTTGGGATTGGAATAAAATTATATATTTTTGAGACTTGGGTTATTTCATTTGCTCTATGGTTGTGAAGTTTGTGCATTTCTTCCGAGTCATTTTAAATAGTTTTCAGCAAATCCAATTTATTTATAACCTAATTTTTAATATAAATTATATTAATCGATGCTATACTTCTTATTGAATTCGTCATAATTCTATGGAGTCTAAAGCTATGAATAGGTAACCCAGGATATAAACACACTTTCGGTTTAAGTAACAAGTCAAATCTCTCAACTAAATAAAAGTGTGATATTGCTATCAGATTCAACTGTGTAGTTTTATGAGTCAAGCTCACTGACCCATGTTTCATAAGTAGCAGTTCACTCTCTCATGATAATGAATGGTCCACTTAGCACTCATTGCATCTAGGTGATGCTCATAGAGGTGAAGCATTGGGCCTTCCTGGGATTTAATCCATCCCAGTATTACTCCAGCTCAAACGCGCTTAAGCACGGAGTTTTTCCCAAGCTTAAGCCCCCTTAGCTTGCAACCCCATTTGCAAAACCTTCAGCAAGTGTTGTGCCTTACGAAACATTCATTTTAGAGCCTCTTTAGCTCATCAATTGATAAGTAGGAGGTATTTTCCACAGCATGTCAAATTGTGATATTGCTATCAGGATTCAACCGTGTAGTTTTATGAGTCAAACTCATTGACCCATGTTCCATAAGTAGTGGTTCACAAGAACCCATCTTTCATGATAATGAATGGTCCACTTAACACTCATTTCATGAAATAAAAGATTAAATAAATGTCAAACTAGATATACTAAAAATTGGCTTAAACAGTAAGATATACAACCAAAATTAGTAACATACAAATTATCAATACAATTAGAAGGAGGAGTTCCAACCATTGTAGCCTAAATCAGACCTCCAAGAAAAATAACACACTATTTGATTGTCTATGTAAATGTATAATTGAGTAGGGCAACATAACTGCCACTTAATTGATTTCACTTTAAAAGAAAACAATAATAGAGACTGTTAATAACCCACGACTTAAGTAATTTGCATTCTTCTTATTTTAAATTACATTTTCATAGCAAATGTTGCAGTTTTTTAGTAGATTCTCTATGCATATAGCAGATCAGCCCTGTTCATATCTGCAACTGAGAATGATAACGCTCTAGGTGACAAATAAAATAGAAAGGAAGGCAAGGTGGGTAGGAAAAAGATTAATGGGAATTACAAATGATGGAATAGAAGTTTGGCGAAGGGCTTAATAGGCCTCTGTTTCTCCCCTTACTCCATTGCCTGTAGCAATGGAGTAAGCACACCCTCCTCCTCATTGAACAAGGGTGCGACATTGCAATTGGTCTGAATGATTATGGGTAACTCGGAGTAACTTTTGGCACAAGATATACTCAGTAGTTCCACTGAATGCCATCTAGATAAAAAAGGATGTACTGGAATGTCGTTCTGGGTTCATGGGCGTGGATACAGTTCCTGCAGTAGTTTGTATAAGCTTGGAAGGTTGAAGCATTTTCCTAAGTTTCTCCTGTGAGAACGAAATCTGCGTTTGCAAGCCAAAGCATGGGCTTCCAAAGCAGAAATTTGGTGTTCATAGTTTGTGGGGTTTAACTGGAGATTTGGAAGTATATGCATAAGATGAACATTGAAAGAGGAACGAAGTTTATAAGATGTTGAAACATGGTGAATAATCGCAATTAGTTTCATTTTGGGAGGAGGGAGTAACGTTAGAATCGTATCACAATACTTAAAATTGAAGATTATTGTGAGACTCAACTCATCTCTACTAGCAGTATAAATGTTATACGAAAGCCAAACCAGTGCAGGATAAAGTATCTAGATCTATGAAATCTATATCAATGGATTGGTTCCATATCTTTAATGTTTGTGTGCAGCTGAGTAAGAGAAACTCAAGCAGTCAGAGGTCCATCATGCTTACTGGGAGGCAACCATTGCCATGATCAACGTTCTTCACAAAACGCTCAAAATGCCTTTTCCTTATTTGTAATATAATATGTTCAGCAGACTTTTGTTACAAGGAGGAAGTAGATTGGGCTTAAACGTCACACACTAAGCTTTGACTGCTTAGTGTAGATGTGCCATGGGCTGGGCTTAAGTATCACACACTAAGGTACTTTGACCGCTTATGTGGCAAATGTGCACCCCTTCCTCTCGCCAGCATTTGTTTCCGTCCCTGTTTAAACAGTAGTCTCCGTTAATTTTAAATTCAAACTATTCACGCGCTGAAGTTCTTGGATGCATTTGATCGCATAAAATAAGAAGTCAGTAAGGTATCAAAAGCAAAAAGTGGTTGATGCAGCGGAAGACATTAGAAGCTTTGGAACAGGGTATGGACAGCCATCAAACCATAATGGAAGGGAGTTTATCGTTATGTCACGTGAACTGTTACAACAGATGCCTCAAAGAAATGCTTGCAGGATATACACAAAATGCATTTGGTGAAAAGGATTAAGAAACTTTCAATCAAATGCGATTCACAGGCGTAAAGCCAGACCTCACAACCTTTGCCAACATCCTCTTAGCCTGGGCCAAACCAAAATGGGAGCTTCGGAACAGGGTATGGACATCCATCAAAGCATAAAGGATAGACGATTTTTTTGGAATGTTGTAGCTGCAACTGCCCTGCTAGACGTGTATGCAAAGAAGTAGACCCAAAAAATTGAAAAAAGAAGAAGCTTTAACTCAATTTAAATTAGTACTCTACTTGTCATTCAAATAGAGACATTTCAATATTCAATAACATTTTTTGGTAAATTGGTGTATGCATCTTTAATGAGAGGCAAGAGGGAATGAAATGTTAGTCCAAGGAAAATTCACATCTACAAAAATGTATATGCTTATTCCTCATCAAATTTCACTTCCATATGTACCTTCAATTATTTTATTTTATGAGGAGATCCCAACCACAGTTATTATGGTCCACTTTATGGTCATGGTTTTCTTCATGGTCAACAATGTGAGGGTATTCACATTAATCTAGTCATTTAGTATAACATATGTATAGAAGAATTTTAAATAATTGAGACTTTAGAATCAAACAATCAAATACACATTTATGTGTTGTTCTAAACACAACGGTATTCTTGCGGACGTGCTTTGGGGAATATTGTCTTTCCCTTCACATATGTCTTAAGGAGGTGGATGAATTTTTCCATATCATTCCTTCATTAGCTAGATTTAGTATTTTATTTGGGAGAGATTGGTTACAATAGTTAAATGTGATACCCTCTATGATACATTAATGTCTAGAGAATATGTTTGTCAAGAGAAAATTGTGAAGGTGATGAGAGATACATATGTACCTATTTTCAAGTCAACCACTTCAAAAGTGAAAATTATGTTGTCACTCTCAAAGACATTTGCTATGACTTCAAAGGTAAGGAACACCAGATAGAAACTCCTTATGAAAAGATAGGATTCATTAATAATAACAAACTCATGTGCAAGAAAATAATCAAGAAACTTTAAAAGGGAAAATAAGGAGAAAATTAAGCCCTCTTCATTGCCTCCTAATATGCCTCTAAAACAAAAACCATCTTATAACTATTGTCCTCCATCAATAAATAATAACATGATTTTATTCCTTCATAATTACCTGAGCAAGGATGATTTCCTCCTTATGATCCAAAGAAGAATAAGAGAAAAAATTAACAATCCTATTGTGGCATCTTTTAAAGGTGCTACTTCCATATAGATTCCAAAGAAAAAATAGAACATTAAAAAAGAACAAGTGAATTTGACTCCACAAGTACAATAACAATATTACAAAGGGTCTTTCTCCTATTCTATGTATATCAAGCACATCGAATGACATCATATCATGCAGAAATTTAAGACTTTAAAGGTGGTTGCAAACCACATAAATAAGATGAGAATAATGCATTAGATGATAATCCATCTAATATTATTGGTTTAGATTTGGAGCTTTTGTACTATACATACATGTATATATACTTTATACTATTTGAAAGTTATCTCCCAGTTGGGAGGCATATCTTTTGGCATTTTCCACTACCGTACTATATACTAATAAAAAATGAACAATAATTTTATATATGATTTTAATTATGATGATTACATTTAGCATTTTTATCACATTTTACTAAAATAATCTTTCTCGTAATGATTGCAATATTTCTGAGATATTCCAAATGATCTTATGGTTACATTTTACAGCTAAGGCATTTCACACAAATTATCTTGGACACTCTCAAAGACATTTGTTATGGTTGTAAGAGTAAGGAACATTAAATAGTTGTTTCTTATGAACACAAATAATTAAATTAATTATACCAAAGGAATATATGACAAAGAAGCAATAAAAATTTAATAAAAAAGGAAAAATAAGGAGCAAACGAAGCCCTCTTTATTGCCTCCTAATGCTCCTAAGCATAAAAACCAACTTATAACCTTTGTTATCTACCAATAAAGAAAGAGAAATATAATTTCATTACTCCCTATATAAAAATAATAATGAAGATTTCATCTTCATGCACCAAAGAAGAATAAGGAATCAACTTCAACAATCCCAATGCTTATTTGAAGAAACTAGTTTTGGACATGTGTTCCAAAGTAAAATCAAAATATTTGAAAAGAATAAGTAGAGCCCCCTCCACAAGTAAAATATCAAGATTAAAAAAAGTATATCTACTATTCTACATATATCAAGCATATTTAATGACATATTATATCACTATCAAATTGAAAATATTGAAAGTGGTTGAAAACCATTGAGGTGAGAGCAATATATTAGATGATGGTTCATTTAACATTATCAGTTGATATTTGGAGCTTTTACAATCCATTTTTTGGTAATTCAAGTTAGGGATGAGGACTCACTCTCAATCTATAATAGTATGATATAATTTACACAAAAATATTGTATTGATGGTAAGCATGATTGAGACATTACATATTTTCTATAACCAAAATGGATGTAGGACAAGATAGTGATAAAACCCAAGACAAAAGACAAAAAAAATGATAAAATGGTTGAGAAAGAAAGCTACACAAGTAGACTAGAATCATTTAAAAATAGAAACAATAAAAACAATGATTGAGAGAAATACAAAAAGGAGATTATATGTTCCACGGGGGATTATCTATATATAAAATTTTATTAGATATTGTCATAATTGATAAACGTAGAACTGTAGGTTTCATCTTTCTATTTCACCCAAACTATTATTCATTGCATAAACTTAATGGCCTAAACCACCTTTTCCATGTCAAATATTTTCTTGATCGAGCATCTCTTAAGTTTATAGAGTGCCAAAACATCCAATAATGGGTTGTAAAAACCCACCAAACCTTTGATAACCTTAAAAATTTACAATTGACTTATCCAACATGACAATCTAGTCCCAATGCCATGAATAATGTCAATATAAGAAAACCCATGGCATTAAAATCCTTTGAGAGGAAGAGTATAAGAGGAATGTTGTCAACAATTGCATCCATGCCTATCATGCTCTTATTCCAAATGTACTATTGTCTCATGTCCTTGGTAATTTCCTTGTCACTAATGAGGTTATGTATTACACAAACATGAAAGAAATGTTAAGTTGATATTGTGTCAAATAAATCCTTTGGTGAGATCCATACCAAGCACATCTAAAATGGAAACTTATCACCATATTGGAAGAAGAAAATTCTTGTCAATATAGTTTTTTGATCTCCACATGGATGGCCATCTACTATAATTCACCACCAAAGTGAGTGAGAAACCTCATTGCGATTTTTATACTACCACAAAGAGCCTAGAGAGGAGAGGGAGTGTGTGAAATTAATGATTATCATAGAGCTATGGAGTGATAACCAAATGGAAAAAAATAATGTAAGCTCAAAAGCCTATCGAACTAAACCAAATGTGTGGGAAGTATCACTCCAACAAAGGAATTGATTAGTACATGAGGCCAAGGAATGCACATAGATGGTGGAATGATTGTAGCTACATATGTTAGTGGTCTTATATCTTTCTAAGGATAAATGTTACTATTGATAATTTTTTAACAATAATAAAAAATACCAAGATTGGATATGATATATCTTAATGACAATATTTGAGTAAATTGGATCAAAGTATGTAGTAAGGCTAGAAAAAAAAATTAGATTCTTTAGATGATGTACTAGATTGCTTAATTTGTGAGTAATTAATGACATTAATTTAAATAATTATGATTACATTCTCCTCACATGTATAATAAACCCAGCAAAAAAATTGGTAATAAATTTTAGATTTGTGAGTTTGAAAAAAATATTGTACAATCTTAGATTATCCAAGTTTTTACATTAACAATGACAACCTAAAATAGAAAATAAAGTTAATAAATGAAAAATAAACTCTAAAATGATTTTCTTATATTCAATGGGTTTGGAATACATCAAAATAAGTTGTAGGAATAACATAAACAACATCAAAAAATATAGAAATAATATTAAACTAAAATTCCTATGCTTAAACCCACAACAAATAACTTTAGAAAGCATAAACTTGAATATTTAGAATCTTATAACTTTAAAAGCTCATTCATAATCTTTGAGTAAGATTGCCCTACATGACCAATGTATTATCATCAACTCTTATATTAATTGTATTACCTTTTATAACAATATCTTATAACATAATTAGTTTAGAGTAGGCATGATCCCACAATAGTGGTTTCTACAATTTTGGCCGTAAACTAGATTAATCGAAATTATTATTTTAACTAAATCTTCACATTCGGCAAATTTATAGCTAAAACTGTGAAGAATTTGAAGATAATGCAAACTAGAGTCTCATCACATTTTTCCGTAGATTCTAAAAAATATTTTTTTCAAAATTTTTGGAATCATTTTACACTTTTTCCATCTCCCACTTAAAATCCAGTTTTTTTTCAAAAAATAGCATTTTAAAAAGTGGCATAGACCGATAACGCATAACTTTTTCCATTTAAGGATAAAATTCTAATTCTTTCAAATTTGATTCATAACTCGACATCTAGTGCTTCCACTTGGTTAGATAGTTCTTTATTTTAATATTTTTCTTTAATCAAGTTTGAAGTCAAACCACCACATTTCGCATATACGACCGTGATAATCTAATTAACTTTTTTTTCTCAGGATATATGGAAATTTAAGTTTTTTCTTTTGTTGGATCGCTGACTTCACATCCGGGTGCACTTATATTTTCAAAATTTTTTTTGATAATCTGCTATTTTTCCACATGTGTAGAACATAGACCTTTATTTTCGATGAAAAACCTATATTTAATAAAACTAAAAAGACAAATACATAATAAAACCAAAACATATGAAGATTATATTCGTTGGATAGCTTGTTCTGAGGACTACCTGATTCCAGTTGGGTTTGTGAAGATTCATCCATTTTCATCATCAACCCGAGCTCCGAAGTGCCAAAATTTAGGGTTTTTTTGTGTCTCAGAGGAGGGATGAGGAATAAGGGGGTTCGAGCGAACCCCTAGGGGTTCACTCAAACCAAGGTTCATTTGAACCCTAGTTCATTCAAACCACCCTTTTATAAGGGTTTTTGTTGGCATTTTTGGCAGGAAAGCTTTAAAAGGGTTCGTCTGAACCCAGGTTCTAGCGAACCCCTAATGGGTTCGGTCGAACTAATATGTTCGTACGAACCCCTAAAATCAATATTTTTACCATGCATTCATTTTGTGAGTTTTCCTTCCTCACTTCAATTGTAAACCAATATTGTGGCTTCACCCCAGGCATGATTTTGATTGGTTGGCTTTGATTCTAAAAATTTCTCAATAGTCTAATGTTGCACTACACCTAGGGGCAAGGAAATTCCACATTTCTACACTTTTTCCTAGAATTTATGACACCTTTAAAAGCATTAATGACAAAATCCCATGAGTCAAAATTTCATGATTCTAACTCCATGTAGACTTGTGGTAGAGTGATAGAAGGCTGACGACACGTTTCCCAAAAATCTAGGCTTTGGACGCCTACATGGTGTGTGGACGTTTGCGCGACACATTAGCATCCTGACGGTTTTCCAAGTTTGAAACAAGGAATTTGGAATCTTGACTCTCTCTACACGTGTCCTAACAGTAAGATTTTAGATGTAACGACTCTTTTCCACCCTTGCATGCATCAAAAACCCCTTCCTTGCTCTCATTTTGGGTTGGAAGTCAATTCATTCAAGCTCTCATAACATTTTGCTCCATCTTTGAGTTCTCTTCATTCTTGATAGTAGCACTCTCACAAGCAAAGCCATGCTGGACTGAGGTCCTTACAGCAGCAACAACTCTCAAGCAAGCACTCAACGGTGTGTCCATGTGCTTTGGAGAGGGTCTAGGCCCATGGGTAATGCTCTCTCTCTCACTTTCCTTTCCTACTTGTTCATTTACTATTTTGTGGTGCGGGTTCTACTCCTGAAGCGGGTTTTGCTTTCACCACATGCTTTGTTTACACTCCTTTTCCAACTTGGTTGTCTGAGGAGGTGGGAACACCAAAACAGTGGTTTGACAGAGGCATACCCCTATACAATCCCAACCTTTTCCCCTCATTCTTCTATGTGTAGGTCGCAAAGTGGAGCTTGGAGTGAAGACCCGAACATCCAGTAAGAGGTAAGCTTTCTCCAAGTAACCTTGTGTTTGTTATAGTTTCTGGCTTCTTGTTTGGTTATTTCGTTTAGTACATCCTAGATTTGAGCTCACAAGTAAAACTTGGTTCTGCCTACTTGAGCTCCTGAGCCCTTTGCTACTTAGGACACCGGTGCATCTTTTGGATGATAGCGTGTCGCGCTAGCGTCCTAAAACTATACTACTATCTTTTGGCAAAGAGTTCACTCATTTGAGGTAGAAATCTTAGAGTTTCACTCTCTCATGATCCGAAATAGCTTTCTTAGAAACATAACTTGGGTATACTTATTTACTGTTTTGTCAACCCGCTTATGCTAAGGTGTATAAGGGCAGTTCGTTCCCTGGTGATCTCTTGAGAACAAAGAGACCCATGTGCAATGAATCCCTCTTATATCACAAGTATTAATTAAATGGATGATTACTATTAGACTAACCCATATGCAAGAAAAGACACAATAATGATAATATTAGTAAAAGCATGATTAGAAAGAACCACAATTTAATATAAGATCCCAAACCAATGAATTTAGATTACATTTTAAGGGTGTTGATCATCTAAAATATTTAAGTATGAAAGAAAGAGAATGAAGTATCTAGTGAAGGATTTACTAAGGTATGTTATTGTGTAGTGTAGACACGCCAAATTTGCATTATGCATATTCATATGCTCAGTAAATTAATCAAATGCATCACATCCATTCACCTAGTAAATCAGGTTCTTATCATCAAAAGCTCAATCATAGTTTAATTAAATAAATCAAGCTTTATTTAATTAAAATCTCAAACATGCATCTTCCATCCTTTTTGATTTAAATAAAACAAATATTTAAGTCTTAAAAGTCAAAATCATCTAATCAGCATTAAATCAGCATAATCATCATCTATTTAATCTAACCCTGATTAAATACTCACCCACTTGCATTCTCTAGATTTGGCCACTTGCACATGAAATTACATTTAATTGATTTATCAAAATTATTTATTTTCAACTTGGCATAAAGGAAGAATATTCTCCAAGTTTGAATTTCCCCCCAAGTGGACATGTACACCCAACAAATCATTTATGAGGCCTTACATGTCTCTTACATGTCCCCTTCCAAAGGTCAAACTCAACATTCATTGCAAATTTGAATTTAAATTTTCCCTCTCATGGGCACTCTTCACAAATCTTGCACATACATCCACCAATCACATGATGACAAGTGTCCTTCTTTCATTGGTTTGATCTTGTCCCACATTGGTCCCTCTTCAACACCTCAAGATTTTGAAAATATTTAAATACAAGCTTCATCTGTCCAGTACAAAATTCCCATACTGCTATTAATTCTTTATCCGAGAATTGATCTTGTCCACAATTCATCTTTATATCATATCTTCATCATTTGGTAAATATTTAGCTTATCAATCAAGGATTGGGAAAGGGTCACTAGCACATGTGACACCAATCCACTATGGGATAGGTTTAATGTCATGTTTTTGTATGCTTTTATTTGGCTTCCCTTGTTTTATTTATAGCATGATTAACATGGCTTATTATTCCATATGGATGTTGAAATGTTGCTATATTTTAAACTAACCAAATGCAGATTTTGATGTCCACATAAATGGCTTAGAAGGAGGGCCTTTTTTTTTTTTTTTTTTGAATTAGGAGAGCTATTATTTGAATTGACTGTTGTGTTTCTTTAAAATGCAAAGTGATGACATATGACTTGATCTATGTGTAGTAATTAGGCTTATTCAATACGTGTTCATCATGTTTTCTATTATTTAAATTAATTGTTGCATTTATAAAAGAAAGAAAATTTTTGTTACATCGCTTCTATTGCAAAATGTATGGGTACTACAAACTGTTACTATTGGTCTTTTGAAAAATGCGTAGGTACTGCTCAACTTTTATTACATGTCTGTCAATGTGTTAGACAACTACTTGTTTGCTCTTAATTCAGCCTTTTGCATTTTACCATCAGAAGTGCAAGCAAGGAAACATCAGATGAGTGGTATACACTTGTCAAGTATGTTGTATACCAGCCACACATTCTGTGTGCAATACATTCTTTTATATTAACTAGATCCTGATGCCACCGTTGTCACAATATTTTTTGCTTTTTATTATCTTTGCCTTCTTTGTGCAGTTGTCGTAGTTATTTTGCCATATTGTTCACTCTAAACTCGTGTCGACCATTTAAAAAACAAAATATGAGGGCATGGGGTCTCTTTAGAATATTCCATCAGCTTGCAGAACTTCTGAGCTCGGCTGCGCAGAGTGAAGAGGACATTCACGGGTTTTGATTTCATCCAGTAGTTCTCAACAAATAAAAATAAAAATGAGTGGAGACCACGCTGGTTGATGTTCCAATGCCACATTCTAAATGGAACAGTGATACTTCTAACTATGATTAATTTGAACATTAATGGTTATCATAAAATCCTACCAAATACTCACCATTGGAGTATGTCCGGGTTGTGGATTGATCATTACTTCACTTTCCACGATAAACTCCCATCACCATCAAGCATCAAAAGTAGATATTGACTTCATGTTTTCTTACTGTGGCTGTAGATGTAGAGGTAATTTAAAGGCTAACACACCTCTTTATCAAATTAGATGATAATAAAAATTGTTAGATGTGATATGCAGGTAAGCAATTATGAGGGAGACCGAACCTATGCAGTCTTGATTCTCAAAGGCAGGAAGCTCATTGAATCTTCATTTTCATTTACTTTGGGGCTGGTATTTGAATAAAGCACAATAGTTACTTTTAAATCTGAATTTCATTAATGGCAGTGTCATGTCTCCTTTTAAATATGCGATAGTATTGATCTATATGTTGTGCCTGGTCTTCAAGTACACAACTACCACATTTACTACTCATTAAAGCCCATGTTATCACTTTAGATATTCGAGAAGGAGTCATATCATTCTGTAAAAATATCTAAGAGCTTCTGCCATCTCTGGAGCAATTCAGACAACAGTTCATGCGCTTTGTTTGTTACTTTGAAGCATTTTGTCAAATGGCTCATGTGCTTGTTCTATGCGTCCACACTTTGCATATATGTTTACTACAACAGCAAAATACTACCAATAGGATATTTAATCTTATGCGTGGTTAGAATTTTTTTGAGCTAACTTTATATTGCTGGAGATTTCTTTTCTTTTTCTTTTTGGAAGTCAAGGCATCTTTATTTGAATATAGCCTGGAGGGCGCACTTTCTTGGGCAGAATATTTGATGTTCAAAGTGGTTGTTTGATGGACAGATTGGCAGTTGATTGCATCTAGACGCCTTTAAATTTTTTATGTGTGCAAATCTACTCTGAATATCTTCTTTGTTAGGCAGACATACTTTTTAAATGTGCCTAGTTGACAATCTGCCTTACACAGACCAAAATGCAGTTATTACAATCTAGTTGCAGTTGCTTTTAAAATTCAAAAAGCCTTTGGCAGATCCATTTGATCATTTAGTCACATATGGCTTTAATGAATGATTTCGGTAATTGATTTATTTTCTCTCATACTTATTGATTCTATAATAAAAGTCATGATTTTTATTATCACTTTTATTATGGTATTCAATATTTAGGATTGGGAGGATACTTCCAATATCATTTGTGGTTGATAAAATCCATGGCCTTGCAAAGTTTATCATAATGATAGTTGACATTTAATCATTTTATCATATCATTTTTTAAATTATGATGAGAGAAGGAATGAGTCTAGTAAGTGTGGTGTCTTTTCAATGTAATCAATATCAAAACATGACTCACTTATTAATCATTCTCTTACTATCATAATTATCCAAATCTTTGTCCTTTCATTTGGGATAATGTTATCATGAGAAGTTGATTATCGAAATGAGTTTGATATCTTGATCCTCACATGAGTGTCTTTTATTTTATAGGTACAAACGAACAACGAAGGTACAAAGGAAAAGTGAAAGCGAAAAGTCAACAAGGAGGAGGCTAGCAAACGGAAACGAAAGGAGGAGGATTTTTTTTTAAAACACAATGTGTTTTTTAACACTTTAAGTGTTTGATCAACACTACTTCACGAAGTTGTTTATCTTTTTGTTTTAGAACACTAATTTTCATTTGGTTCTAAAATGAACAATTTGATTTTCATTGCAAAGAGCTTAAAAGGAATCTTAAGACAAACTTACTAGATTTCGTTTTGGGCTAAAAATTGGACAAGCAATCTTCATATTTCATTTGGTGCTTAAAACGAACTCACAATTGCTTTGAAGGTTATAAAATGAACAAGTGTTTGAATTGTGTGATCTTGTCTTTTGAGTGCGTATCCTCTCCCCTTGCGCTTCGTGCAATCTAGGGTGCAAGAGAAACACTCAAAATACATTTTATTGCTTTGAAACACTTCAATTTGGGCTTAAAAATTGAACATCTTGTGCGAGTGTGAGTAGGGGCATTTTCGCGTACATTCTCTTTCTTTGTGCCATCAAAGATCGACCGAGTTACGAATTGTGTCTTTGCTCACTTTTGTTTATCTTAGAGGGCCCTCGCCTTTGGGGAAAAAAGTACTCACCAAGGGAACGACTCAACCGGGTAACACTCTAAAGCCGAGTATTTCCACCGGATATAAATGTGGGTTTTGGTTAAACGCCATTATCACGCAGTTGGCTCCGACATGATGGATCCGGAAGGGGACTCTTGCCGTATGGGTCAATCTCCATGAACGGAAAGTCCGAACTAGAACCCTTGTTTTGTAGTGGCCTATTTATCCATTGAGCGAGTTTATCAAAGTGGTGCATTGGAACTTTGATTCCAATAAGTTACTTGCCATGTCCGATCTTGGTTGAAATATAGAGGTTAGGATTTCATCATACCTCTATATTTTTCCTTGGTTGCATGTAAAATCATCTCTTCTATGAAGGGCATGAGGCAAGCCCACTAAGAAAAATGTACCCATTAGGCTAGGATGTTACATTGCTTGTTTGAAAACACGGTGTTGTATTCGAAAACATTTTACAAACAAACATTCAACATGATTCTCAAAATTTCAAACCCTCTTGAAGACAAATATCATTGACTCAATCCATATGTTACTGCTTTCCCTAGGGATTTACGTCCTTAGAGTGTTCCTAAGCATTGGATTATACCTCAATTTATCTTCTTGAGTAAACAATAGGAAAACCTTTGCCTTAAGTTCATTGAATTTCTACATAAAATATCTTGTGGGGTTTAAAGAAATTAAGACATTGGACATCTTAGTTTGAAACTTTAATCAAAGAGAGTGTTTTTGGTAAAATAAAGTCATTAAACAAAGCTAAGCAAAATGAACTTTCATGTGTGTTGAAGACTCCAAATCCCAAAAAAGCACAAATCATTGATTGGAAATCCAAAATGTTCAACCATTCCTCGGGTTACAAAGGTCTTTAGGAAGCATATGCATGCTCTTCAATACCTAGGTCTAGGAAAAACAAAGTGGTCTTTTTAGGTTCATCTAGGGATCAAAACAAATCAAACCATCTTTCATCCATCTTTCAAAACATCAAACATCACCTCACAAATCATCTTTTGAAAACCTTGAAATCATCCTTGAAGTGCTAGGCTTTTAGACAAAAATCAAGCAAATAACAAAAATCATTGAGACCAAGTCCTGAAACATTTATCAAAACACCCTTGATTAGAATGTAAATACATCCTTTGCATATCCTTAGTCAGTCAAATCATCTTGTCTAGCTTAGTGTATGTAGATGAATCCTTCTCCATATACTTAGTGAAACAATCATTTTGTTTGGGTAGGTGTGTGGGTAGATGCATCATTCTCTCACACATATCCAAATCATCATCCTTTGAATGTTCATCCTTTAGATCATTATCAAACATCTTAGGGTCTTTTGTTCAAAATCAAAATCAAAACCCAAATCAAGATCAAGGAAAAAATCTCAAAATCCAAACATCAAACCAATCAAAAATCCAAAGTCCTAGCATTTCATTCAAGATTTATCAAAAGCCAAAAATGTCCATAACATCCATCTTTAAACATCACCATATCATCATCACATTTGATCCTAAAAGCATCCTAAAACTTTCACTTGGGACATAAAATAAGAGATTAATCCAAAGAATCAAGAGATTCATCTCTCCTTATTATTCTTTTGAAGATTTTTCGATCCTTGTTTTATGGTCCAAACTAGATCTCAATACAAGAAGAGTATGTAATCCAACAAAGAAACACTCGCTTCAAGCAATCTTAAACAAACCAATGTAGAAATGAATCCAGAAGAATCAATCAATCCATTGACCCTCTCATCACTCCAAAACTGCAAGGAGAAAAACTTGCATGAGAGACCTCACTTTTGAATGTCCTATGAGGAAATGATAGAAATGCTCAACCAGATAATCATCGAATGATCAATGTCATGATGAGACTCAACCCTTCGTTGTACATGATTGAACTAGCAAAACAAGGGGCCAAGTTGCCTTCGGATTTTGATGTGAGTACCATAGTGGAGACATCATTTCCACCAATCTCATCCACCCCTATCACACCCATCATATCTCAACCACCTGTCATCGCATCCAACATGATTCCAAATCTGCCACCACTACCACCAAAACCAAACTTAGTGAGACAATATGAAATTGCACTAAAGGCTCACCAAGCCTACCAAAAGGCTATCCGACAATATCTAGCCACACAACAAGCAAGAAAAACTCAACAAGCCTCTCAAGCTGCCCAAGCCTCTCGAGCTACCCAACAAACAACAACTGTTGAGAACAAAGATCAAGATCACTCCATCATTGAACACCTTGAAGTTGTGTCTACTCCATCCAATGATCAAATGAATATATGTCAAGAGTCAATTCTCAATCATGATCAAAATACACCAACAATACCCAACAATGATCCAATTCAACAAATGTCAACATCATTTGACCCTATGGTTGAAGACATTAGAAATCTCTCTACCGCAATTCTTGAAAACAATGTTCAAGATCTATCCATCAATAAAGATATTTTTGCTTCATCCAACAAGGCATCGACCAGTGATCATGTTGAAAATGTATCTAGATCACCTAATGAGGTAGAGGACATATCTCAAGAATTTATTCTAAAGTATGATCAATGTCTTTCACCAAAGTATAGCAATGGTCTTTTCCAAGACATATTGACATCCTTTGACCTCATGATTTCCGATATTGAAGGAATCTTCAACTCGACACCTGATCCAAGTCCACTCAAAGATCATGAAGATATTAAGCCACTTCCCATGCATAATGAAGATATCCAAGAGCCATTTGTAAGCATTCCATCCTTTGAAACTGACCCATGTCAAGAACTTGATCCAAAGCATGTTGAAAGCAACTATGAAATCATTCAAGATCAAGAATTTGTATCTTCAAGATACTAAAATAATCTTAATGAACACTCTCTTTATCCATGCAAGATGATCATATCCACATAGCACATACCTCCATCTCATTTCCATGAGATGCTTTCTATGGATGGACATGTAGATGATCTTCGTCTAGAACAAAATTCTGTTACACAAAAAGAGCAAATTCTTAACACCTACAATCAAATGGAGTTTTCAACATCAGGATCAAATATGTCCCAAACTTAGATTGAGGACATCATGAATAAAGATATACATCATTATCCACCCAAGGAAACAAGTCAGATAGAACATCCAGAGTTAGTAGAGCGGCGAATTGAAACAATGTCATCTACAATGGTCATTTGTCAGAGCATGTTTATTGAACAAGATATCTCAAAACGAGTAGAATCAAAGCATGAAGGTACTACTACCACCATACTAGGGGCAACTTCATCTTGTGCAAATGTCAACATAGGGAGCACGAAGAGTTCTTATGATGAAACCATTGCCAATACTACAACCAGTCACGTCATGAATCATCATCCACCCATCACCCCATCCATGAATTGGGACCAACGTCAAAAGAAAGATTTGAATCAAAGTACGAAGAACATTATCAAAGCAAAAGAAGTTGATAAGCATAATGGACAAATAAAATACAAATGGATACCAAAGAATACAAAAAAAGATCATCCCTATCAAACTCCATCAATCAAAGAAACTATGGGGCAAAATAAAAAAGGGAAAAGTATCCATCAAAGATGTCCACAAAAGCCAAAACAGGATTTTCAAGCGACGTACAAAGTGTATCAAGCAGTTGGTCCTAATTCCATGCACACTTTCAGATTCCACCCATCATCATTGCTCATC
>VDFB02214815.1:0-10758 GCA_007258455.2 Sequoia sempervirens | reverse complement strand
AAACCCCACCAAAATGGGCATAAAGGAATCAACATTGAATCTGTCCTATAGCTCTTCCGAAGAAAATGATAGAATCTCACACAACTCCGTAAGTGCCTCAATCTGGCTGAAATCATCTGCCTCGTCTCTCAGACTAGCCAAAATACGCTTCAACTTCCACACCTCCTTCGCCCTGCTAGAAGGGAGGTCGAACACCGCCAGCCGTCTCATGCCATGCAATTCAAACGCCGACCGACTGAGATGCCTGCCTGGGTTTTCCTCGGCGGTGCCATCACCATAATCATCATATTCGTCATATTCGCTACTCAGAATTTTCTTACCTTGCGCTGCATTAAAAATTTCAACATGTTCGTTAGAGCGGGCGCTGGGGCACTCCACCAGTTTCTCTTCCTCATCTCTAAAAACCATCATTTCATTGTATTTTGCACCTCCATCACTCTTGTAACGGATGTTATTGTTAGTAGAAATAGGCAAATTCTTTTTCAAGCCCTGGACCAACCTACCATTACTGCCAGGAACAAAACAATGATCGCTATGAAGAGCCTTCTTCTCCAGCCTACCAATAGACACCTCCAATGTATGACAGGTTGTACTATCTTGCATAGACATTTCATCAGATTACAAAATGTTAAGGAATTTTTCAATGACGTCACACAGAAGCAAGTCCAGGGGTTCATCTCCCCACTGCTCCTCTTCACCAACAGGCTTAACCAGTTCAAGCTTTGCGATGCCATTTCCAACTTCTGCAATGAGCTTGGGCAAGGGATTTTCTTTTGGAGCCCATGATACTTCCCCATCATATGGGGATTCACTCTCCTCCAAAACAATCCAGAGAGCACTTTCAGACCTTCCTTGGTCTGGTTCCTCTGCCCCTTCTTCCTCTTTTGCAAGTTCTTTCTTCTTTTGGATCACTACCTTTTTCAAAGTTTTTTGCTCTTCTTCAAATTGTCATACTCCTCCTCATAATAAAAAAATATCAACAGTCTCTACAAATGACACTTTCTTCTTCTGTGTCGCCCAATGATCTACCTGACGCACCCTATCTTCAAACCAGTACTCAGCATTAGGAGCCACATCAACTCCTCTTTTGCGATCACTACTAGATTCCAACATTCTTATGAAATATTCCACAACAAATTCAGTTCCAGCATCTAATTCATCCAGAAAGTCTTCAGTAGGATGAAAAAATTCATTATAAAATTCTCTAGAGCCACAGGACCAAGACATGAGAACTCGCGCCCAACCATCCAAAGCTGCTACATCCATTTTCAGAAATTCTTCAGCTTTTCCACAAAGGCTCTGATACCAATTGTAAATGTTAAAATAAACATAGACACAGAATAAAAATAGAAAATTAAAGAACAAAATCAGACACACGAATTTATAGTGGTTCAAAAAATTCCTACATCCACTCTCAAGCAGGGAATAACTATATTAATTAATCACCAATCTACAGTACATCATGCATGGACTACGCATATATTAATACACTCATATTTAGCTGTGAACTGAATAGTTAGAGGAGATCAAGGGATCTAATGACCGTTGGGCTTCACATCCCAACACAGTTGTCACCTCACTGACTTCCTCTATCACACCAAACTCCAGCTGTAGTATCCAAGACTGCGATACTGGAAGCTAAAACAAACTTTTATAATTTTCTGATTACTGCCAGAGACAGTGAACCAACACCGATCAAGGTTTTATCAGTGGATTGACTGCTGATCATTATGCCTGTCCATGGCAGAGATATGGGAACGGGCGCCTTTGTAATGCGTTAGTCTCCAGTAAATTTGATGGTTGTAGGGGAGCGGGCACGGGCGACAGGAAGTCAAATTTCCACATTGAATGAAGATTCCAATGCCTTCTCGACTCCAAGTCGGCACCAAATTTCCACAACAAATAGCCACACTAGCAAATGAAATGGACGAGGATCTAATCGTGACCTGTGGGTTGAAATGATACAAATGAAGAGGGCGAATCGCGGCCTGTGGGTCAGATCGCGACTTTCCTATGATGAAAAAGCTTCCTTTCATGTGTAGGAAACCCTTAGCCTTTGGTCGCAAAATCCATGAACAAAACCCCAAATCCGTAAGGATTTGGTTGCTGAAATCTGCAAACAGAATGCCCTCCAAATTGAGGAAAAAGCCAAAATGTAGGCTCTAGGAGATAGATCGCAGCCTGTAGATCCTCAAGCCTGCAAACTTGCTGCCTCTTTGAATAGGATTCATGTCTCTTTGCAGATTTGAAATGCTAATTAAATGACAATTTCCATGGCCAGGACTGAATTTGAGCAATCACACCACACTTACTTTGAAACAGTGGAGGAATCCAAACAAACTAAAAACAATAAAATTGTTACACCTAATGGCTTTCAAATATTTCCAATCCTACTCTGATACCATGAAGGATTTTAGAATCAAGGAGATAAAATGCAAGCACAAAATGATGTAAAAACCAGCTTAATAAATTGATATAATGAGCAACCTTAAATAGGAAAGTGCATGGAAACCAAGATCCACAAAATGTGGATAGGAGTGGAGTGGTGGCAAAAGGTCAACCACAAAGATAGGGTGAGACTCCTAACCACCCATGAATGAAGGGAAAGACTCCTTCAACATGGAGTGGTGGTGGATAACCACCCACAAAGATAGCATGAGGTGTCAAAGACCATTTCCTTAACACCTAAGCGTAAAGATACCTAAGTAGGCTTAAGTAAGCCATGTGTACATCTATGAGTACACCAACAATGTAAAATTAGGACCGGGCCTTGAGGTCTTAGGTGGGACTCATATTCCAAGGTGGCATATGAGTCCCAAGTATCACTAAATCTAGGCCATAACAAAAACATGAATTATGATTGGATATTGGTAAATGCTTGATTTAATCTTTGAAATTATGTATTAATTAAGGCTTGTGGATACAAAATAAGGAAAAATAAGGAATAAAGAAGCCCCATTAATTAATGAAAACCCTAGATAAATGTGAAAGTGTAGTACAACACTTTACAACACCCTATATAAGGTACAACTAGGTCCATTTATTTTACAAGGGCCCAACACCTAATGTGAGTGTAAATAAATACACTTTGCAACATTAAATTAAGCAAAAATTAGGTCTATTTAGCTTTAAAAGGCCCTAGAAATCTAATGTGAATATGTAAAACACATTACAACACTAGATCAAAGGTGACATTAGCTCTATTTTAATGTTAATCATTCTCAAATTAAGGTGAAAATGTAGAGGGATATTTTTTTCATTACAACATATATATCTTTTTCTCCTTTCCCTCTCTATTTATCCTCTCCTCTCTCCATTTATCTATATCTCTTTCTCCCCTCCCACTCTATCTATTTCTCCCTCTATTGCTTTAGTGTTAGGGTCTTGAGAGTGTTATATGAAAATCCACACCTCCAGGAACTAAAATGGTAGTGCCAACACATCTAATTAAGTTTTTAAAGATTTAAAAGACATAATTTCACTATCCATGCATACTGATACTTCTAGGCTCCATTAGTCCAATGTTGTCTCTTAATAGCTATAAGAGAAAAAAGAAAAAAACTATCAAAATTTGATAGGAATGTTCTTGCAATTTGTTTCACATATCAATGTTCTATCTAAACCTAAAACTAGGAACTGGGTAAATCTATAAAAGACTCTTTCAAATTCCCACAAATCCTAACAATTTTCTCACAGTGGTATCAAGCACAAAGTAGTAAAAATGGTTAGTTTGATTTAGTGCTATGGTCTAGAGAGTGATATATTACAATCCACATGACACTAAATAGTAAGCACCAACATTTCTAGGTGGATTGGTTGACACTACTAGATGCATCACTTTATGGACTAGATATTTTTACCATTCTAGGCTATATTGGTTCAATGATGTCTCTTAAGAGCACACAGAGAAAAAGAAAACTTCGATGATATTATTTTTGCGATTTGTGGCACCTATAAATATTTTCTCTAAGCTTACTATAGAGCATTGATTAAACCTACAAAAATATCTCTTGCTTTCCCTCAAATCTTGATGATTTTATCATAGTTGCAATGAAATCAATGTTGCAAAAAATTGTAATTTTCTTTAGTGCTATGGTCACCAGAGTGATAACATACAATTCACACCTCATGGAACATATTTTATCATGAGTTTAAATCTCAATGCATGACAATAGGAAACACCTAATAGTTTCAAAGACTATATAACAACACGACTCAATAAAAACACAGTCTTGTACAATTGGCATGCATCCTTCACTATTGAAAATAAGTATTCTAAAGAAGATAATGCTTCTAGCTAGTTGGATTCTAATTGTGGAAGTGTCAATAATATAGTAGCAAATCGTAATGATGCTGTAAAATCTAAATTCATTCTTGCCATGCTTCCACTTTACAATGTGAATAAAAGCAAACTTCAAATTTTTAGCTAGTTCCTTTCCCATTAGATTCTTGTTTGAAAATATGATTACTAGAACAAAGAATTGGACTAGACACAGTGAAATTTTGACTTAGGGGTATTTTACTTCAAAATATAGGAAACCATTAAACTTAATAAAACAAACAAGTAAAGGGACACAAGAATCCTTTTTAACTCAATTAAGACATGTAGAAAAGACATTAAATATACAAATTCTATTAATATTTTGTATTTTCATCTTATATCAAATATAAGCTTTAAATGCATAAATACTGACACACAAATATATTTTGATCATTATTAACAATGAAAATAATCTTAAATTAAAGTGAATATTGAAACTATTTAACATAGTTTTGAACACTCTCAACAATGAATAACCTTAAATTTTGTTATTCAAACCATTAAAACTATTTAAACAATGAATACATACAAAATATTTATATATATTGATATCAATAAAACCATAAAATTATACATAATACTATTATAGTATTATAGTTTCATAGGATCTACGATACTGTATAGACATACTATGAACGTATACAAAGCCATATAGATCTGTACAATAATATGTTAGTAAAATACAAATCTACTCCTATAATGCCATTAAGGTTGTAGAGTGAGAACTAAACAGATTGGGGAATATTGCGGAGGCACGGGGATGAAGAGCAGGAGCAGTTGTAGCCATGTTCTTGTTCATCTCCTTCTACTGTATCATGGGATGTTTCATCAATACAACGGATAATGTTGAGAAACCCACACTTTTCTGCTCGTTGCCATACAGCTGCAACACTGTTGTCCAGTCGACGAGGTACACCGCACAAGCGGTGGAATCTAGCTCGCGCCACTAAAAATATTGCTGATTGATGGATAAATGCTATAAAGCCACAGAAACCAATTAGTAGGAGATTTCCCAAAATCACCCAAGCCAGGATCTCGTCTTTATGTGCTATTATCGTGTACACTGCAGCCATGAAACCTAATGCTGTGTATCCAAAGCTGAGGCAGGTCAACAAAGCACTGACGGTCATGAACAACATCTTGTCCTCTGTGGTAAGCTCTGAAGCCAACTGCCACATGATACAAACGAAGAGTGATAGAAAGAAGGCTATGCAGTCGAAAATAATAAAGAGCTTAAACATATAGTAGCCTAGAAAGACAGGGGTCCCTTTATCAGCATTAGAATCCCCGTAGGAACCACCTGGAACCGTGAACACAGCAGTAAATGTCATGGTGGCCAACAATGCTGCCACCACTAGTTCTGCATTGCGTCTTTCACCAAAGGATTCGTCAACCGCATCCATGGCTCTCTTGTGCTTTTCTTGGCTTACCTCTGGCGCACAGTACATGAATGGTTTGAGTTTGGGTGGATAATCTGTGAGCTTTTTTATAAGCCTGAAAGTTTCGTGGTATTCCGTGACTTCTCTTGCAACATCCAGCGGTGTTTTGCCTTCACTATTGAGGGCATGCTTGTTCACTCCAGGCACCTTCCGCAAGAAATCCACAATCTACGCCCACCAACAACGAAAACCAAAAGAAATTATTTAAGGGAGAACCACGCTCAATTGTTTTTAATGATAATTTAAAATTGTTTACTGGTTTTAATTGTTATCAAATTCATGTATATATAGTTTTACATTACTACTTCCCTTCGCTTTCTATAATAGTATAGTTTTCTCTACTCATTGCGAGTTTCCCTGTTTGCAAATGTATGCTATGGGATGATCTTTATTCCCTTTGGGTTTTGCTAATTTAGCCGATAGGCTATATATAGTGTGAAGTTGCCGCCGTGAATTTGTCTCACGCCGTCAATGTCTCACGCCGGAATTTCTTTAACCGGGAAGTGTTGCCAGACGTGTTGTCAGACGACTGCAGTCACTAGGAAAGCCACCGTGAAAGCCACCGTCGGTAGGTTAAACAAGGTGTTGTTTTTAAACGCCACTTTTCAGTGTTGCTGGCGCCGCATGCAGCCTCAACCTGCTACGCAGCTGCTGGCCGACCACCTGGGAGCAGCTTCGTCACGGCTTAGCATTAGTATAAGTTTTCTTGAGATGGGTTCGTGTCAGGTAAAAAGAATTTGTGTCATTTGGGTTTTGATCTGCATCCTACCGTAGAGTTGTTTCGATTTTCTGAAATTTGTCGACAAAATCTTGCAAAGGATATTGCAGCAGGAAGATCTTATGATGGATATTGCAGCAGCAGAGGAAGAAATAGCTAGCTCAAGGGATGGTGTTGAACTAGAAGCAGCAGCTAGCAAAGCAGTTATTCAGGAGTTTGAAGAAGAGGTAAGTTGTCCATGACCAACCCTTTCATCGACTTTGTATCAAATGGGTTGAAATTAGGTTTCCATTTTTGTAGGAACATAAATTCATCTATGTTCTTCCAGTGCTCATAACTTAAGATTTTGTTCATTTCCTCTTTAGACTCAAAGACAATCACAAAGAACTGCCTAGGCATGAAGTTTAATACTGGATACAATTTCCAATTTTTGTTTACCCATGCAGTAATTTTGTAGCACGGTAGTCTTTTACCCAGAAAGACATTGATAACTATTGTGTTTTCTAGTTCCAACGCATCCTTCCATAAAATATGAGCTAGGTCAATATATTATTCCTCTCTATGTTCACATTCGCTTTCGTATGCATCAAAAGGTATATGCTTGGTTTTCTCTTCCCCTACATCGCCAATTAAAATTTTGAGTTTAATGACTACATTGCGATGTTCTTTCACATGTGCCACTGTAGTTTCACTACATTCTTTCCGCACGATGGAGACAACAGCTTTCCATGCTAACTTATTGGGTTCTTTCTGGCCATCTTATATGATTTTTGGATTCTTAGGTCTTGTGCCATTCTGGATGTTTTACTTCAAAGCAGATGGGATGTATCATAGAATTTTAACAAATGAAAGCCTCATCTTCCTCTTGCTTGGAAAATCTGATAAATTGAAATTCTGTATTTGAAAATGCCATGATTCATGTTGACCTTCACATTTCAATCCATCAGATATTGGCACCACAGTGACGACATAAAGGATTACTGGCATTTCTTAGTAGTAGTAAGAGCCTCCTTGTGGCTTTTAGATGATAGGTTGTGGTGCTGAGATAGTACTTGGTATGGGCCATTCTGCTGTTATCTTTATTTTCTGAGTGCGTACTTTGAGTCTATCTTAATGTATATGCATTTACATTTTGCTAACATGTCCACCAAGCAATTGTAAAATCTGACAAAAATCTTGCTTTATTTATGTTGTAATAAATGTTCATGCCCTGTTCCAAGGTTGCAGTTCTGCCACAAATTAGAAGAATGCTGCCAGAGCAGAAATTTTAACTGTTTACAAATATGTCAGTCTTTCCAGTTTTGACAGATGCTGCACAGAACCCATGATGTCACGCACAGGATTCCTTCACTTAATGTAATTTAAGATTTAATCAGTCCAATGTTCCATCAACTGCCTAGCTTGGACTTGAATTGAAGAATAGTTAAGATTAGGTAGCTCCAAAAGTGTATGCAGGGGATTGAATTGGGACTGGTCTTCATAATAAAATGTTAAAATGACAATTCTTTTGGGTATTTTATTGAATAATGTAGTGAAGGTGGTGGGGTCAACCAAATATTGCTTGAGGTGATCAATCTGATTGCTAGTAAAATAGTCAGATGTTTTCATTTCATTTGCATGAAGCAAAGCATTGAAGGTCACAGTGTCTGGGGAGCATCCACAGTCAATCATTTCCCTCGAAAGATCCCAAGCCTTGCCCCAGTAGAATCTGCTTAATGTCATAAAAAATAAAATGGAAATCAAAGCAGTTATTTGTTGTCTTTCAGGTCCAATTCCATGGGGAAGTACATCACATATGTAGATTGTAGGAACCCAAAAAAATGTCATACTAACAGCTTTGTTAAAGTCCAAACTACAAGGCAGAGCATTGCAATGCCATACTTGTAAGTGATCACAAAGTATGAGTATAAGAGGTTTATGCCATAAGAGAATATTATGCAAGAAAAATCCCCTCCTCTTGGGTCATTGCCGCAAGAGATATATAAGCTGGAGGAGCTCCTATCTATGGATGTTTCCAGCAACAATTTCTCTGGTGACATACCTTCTGGATTCGGAATGATGCCTAAGATTGAGGTACTCTTCTTGCATTCTAACTTGTTGAATGGTACTCCCTGCATTTCTAGGTAATCTGTCTATCTTGACAATTTTTAACACTTTCCGACAATCCTCTAGCTCAAGGGTGATCCCTCATGAGCTTGAGAACTTAGTAAGGCTGAGATGCCTATGGATGAAAACTATGAACTTGCATCTTGCACCTTACTGCTTGTTTAATCTCTTCCCTGAAATATACAAAACTATATTGGTCTTATAGTACGTAAGACGTTCAAATTTCTACCAGCTAACTCTCTTGCATCCTTGGTATAGCTTTCTGGGGCTTAGATGTAGTTTGTATCAAATTGGCTACAGTATCAAGTTCCAGCTTAAGATACTGCTTTGATTATGGAAGATATGCTGCAGGAAATCTTCAGATATAAATATCTGGAAATAAACATTTGTTTCCACTTGGATTTGATAGGATTTGATAATGTTTTGCTAGATCAGTAGAGATGTCATTTGTGCAGGTGAGAGGGAGGGAGAACTATAACTGCAGTAAAATTGTCTTCTGTGAGCTAGAATGAGGGGAACAACTTCTAACTGATTAGGAAAAATGAAGTTTTAGAACAAAAGGTTAAAGTATTGATGGGATAATGAAAAAATGGAAATGTCATTCGTGCAGGTGAGAGGGAGGGAAAACTATAACTGCAGTAAAATTGTCTTCTGTGAGCTAGAATGAGGGGAACAACTTCTAGCTGATTATGAAAATGAAGTTTTAGGACAGAAGGTTAAAGTATTGATATGATATGATAGCGGGTTAGAGTGCTAAAATGACATAATTCCTCACTTCTAGGTGCATCTTCCTTCTCTTCATTCAAAGTGTCTCATGGCTTCCAATAAGTAAAATTTGGTTGTCATACAAAGTGTCTTGTGGCTTCCAAATCAAAAAACTCTTGAGCATTAACAAACTATAGCTACACATTGGGATGTAGATCCAAAAGATGCTACATGAATTGATGAGGAGGAGGTCTAGGAGGTATTGGTTGGGGTCCGACTAGGTGAGTCAGAATTTGATGTAGGGGTGACTCAGAGTTAGAAGTAAATTATAATAAGATATCCTAGAAGAAGTGCATGATACACCAATGTAAGCGTTATAATTACTATGATTTTTTATTTTAATATTACCAATCTTATTGTATATTTTGTACCCTTTAGGCCTTTTCCATGATATAATGAACTTGAAAACAATGAAATTTTAGAGTGCTTCTATATTTGATCTGTATTGCATCTTGTCTCTGTTTACTCCTATATCTGATAAGAATAGTAGAAATTTTTAGCATAGTGACATGAAACAAGAACAACAAGATCTTTTCTTACCATGTCATTGTTAATACAAATTCATTCACCATGTATAGCATTATGAAGTTGTAGGTTCCATAACCCCCAGGGGTGTACTTTATTTTCTTATCCACAACTTTCTTTAACCAAGTTGGAGATGATAACACAACACCACAAACACTTGCACTTGGAGCTATTTTCCTTTGTTGAATGGGGGTATTTTGTATTCTACAACCTTAGCCAATTTTGATTCTTTTTTATTTGTTGCAGCATACCAAAATCTACCCCGTCAATGGTTCTTTTAGCTTTCTGGGGCTTAGATGTAGTTTGTATCAAATTGGCTACAATATCAACTTCAGGTCCACTACAGGAGGTGTACTTTATTTTCTTATCCATAACTTTCTTTAACCAAGTTAGAGTCCCAAGTGTGGAAAATGATTGTAATCATTCCTAGATACAAATTTGCTTCTTTTTGTGGAAAATGTTGATCATGTTGAAGTTTGTCTTGTTATTAGTAAGTCATTATTCACTATGAACATTAGTGTATGTGGTGTTTCAATGTGAACTCCACTCTATTCTTGCTATTGTGAAATTCAGATAGATGACACCACCTAATATTTTCCTTTCCAGATGGCAAGCCCCACACTTACAAATGTTCCAACTGAATCTGTTCAAGCAAAAAAGCAAAAGTTCCAACTCACTGCTAATGCGATCACAATGATCAACAATGGAAACTGTAAATTACAACCATACCTCCAAGTACTAGATATAGCCTCAACAATGGCAACTGTAAATTACAACCATACCTCCAAGTACTAGATATAGCCAGCTTTGGCCATGAAATTGCATCAACAACTCGATACAAAATAGATCTATTTGATGGAGTTCATAAGCAAAAGGCTACTCTT